>APFE030040121.1:58234-77525 GCA_000404065.3 Pinus taeda | reverse complement strand
GTTGTAGCTCTCTGCAGGTTGCAACCTGTGTACTGGTAAAGGACTGCACCAGTACATTGTAAAAGAAGTTTCTTATTAAATGAAGATAGAAACAAATTGCAGCAGGTGGTTTTCACCCACATTGGGTTTCCACCTTATATCATGGTGTTCATGTGTGCTCTTTATGTGTGATGATCTGTTCTGTTTACTGCACATGATTACTGTTAATATGGTTAATAATGTTCTGATGCATTTACTGAAGATAAGTTAACTGAATTATAAGATCTCTGGGTATACGCTAGTTGCTTTAGACACAGTCGCGTGTATACGCTGGTTCACTTAATTGAAGTAGCGTATATGAATCTGAGTATGAAATTGAAAAGTTTTATCTGATCTGATAATACTGATTCACCCCCCCTCTCAGTATTATTACCAACATTAATTTACTTTAACTTTGTGCTGATGATTGTTAATCTGTGATGCAGAATCAAATAACCAGTAGCCAGAGACAGTAAAGTAGAGCAGAAAGACAATCACACATAAGAACACAAGATATAAGGTGGAAACCCAATGTGGGTGAAAACCACCTGCTACAATTCATCTCTATCTTTCGTTAATTAGAAAACATTTGTTTACAATGTACTAGTGTAGTCCTTTACCAGTATGCAGGCTGCAACCTGCAGAGAGCTACAACTCTCTCTCGTTTTCCAGCTTCTCCTGGAAGGGAGCAACAACACCCTTTAGCTCTTGCACTAGCCAAGATACTAGTACATAGGTGCTGGCCTACAGAAGGCTACAACCTTCTCTTTCTTCCAGGGACCACGTTTCATCAATTTTCAGACTGGATCCATGAACATTAATCAATCATCAAGACTTTCTTCATCAACCAATCACCTTTCACCAATTAGATCTGAATCAACCAGATATCACTCTGACAGTTGTACCCAAGACACAGTACCAATAACCACACACCAAAATAGAACCCAGAACACAGCAGTAGTGAACAGAAGCAGCAAGATCACAGATTAAAACGTATACACTATTTTATCAGCCTGAACCATGCGTGCATACGCTTCTGTCTATGAAATAACCTGCGTATACACCTTTTTTTACTTCACTTAACCTGCGTGTATACGCGCTTCACTTCACGGAACCTGCGTACAGATCCATGAATAGATCTTATCCTTCTTTTGCGCTTAGGTTCCTCCTTCATTCAGATCCAGATCTACATCACAACCCAATTACCAGATCTAGCACTTTTTCAGATATTCAATAATAATGCGGATGATCCTTTGCCACATGATTTCCTTCCTCTTTTATAGTGTTAGGCCTTCCTCAATACCATGATCCAAAACCATAACATTTCAATATCATGAACCCAAAACTAGGGATCAACACATTTGACGAGACGCCATGGTCCAAAACATAGGTTCAAATCCCAAGGACTAACTACCATGGACCAAAAGTATGATCCCCAACATATACGCGCTTTTTAAACGTATAATCCGCGTGTATACGCGTCCCTGTTTAGATGAACCTGCGTATATGTCTTTTTCTTCTCTTTGAGTGCCTGAACTAAGATCTGTTACCAAAGAGAGTTGCCATCAAGGACAACAACTGTACCATCGCTCCAAACCTGTGCCATAATGCCAACACCTTTCTCTCCCTAGGATGAGAGATTGATTCCAAGGTCAATGTTGGTTATGTTCTTGCACCTCGATAGCCTCCTCGGAAAATGATGCTAAAATTTTGTTGTCCGAGAGTGAATGCTATGATTCAACCCTTTACCACATTAATATGTCAATCTAGGGTCCTTTATTATTGCAAGGGTGTCATGCAATATATATGAAGGGGAAAATTCATAATCCAACAATTGATCAAGAGTTCAATTAGTTAACTAAACATGCAATTTGAAATAATAAATAAATTGTAGTAGCAAATGGAAATGACAACAATAATTAATGTGTAACAGCAATGGAAATGCCATAAATAATTAATCTCTAGTAGCAAGCTAATTCACAACATTCGCATCAAACCATTACATCAAAAAGAACAAATACACTAATTAAAAGAAACTAAGCACGCATTACTTTAGCACCACTTGATGAGGAGAGCAGACCCAACTCCCTGATCAGGGCTATGGTAGAAAGGATCGAATGCTAGATAATCATAATACCAATATCTCATTAATAAAAATGAAAATAAAGAAGTCTGATGTTACATTCTCAAAGCAAAACCTTCAATATATGATCTGCTCCCCCCCTCCGTTCACTCTGATTTATATCTTTTAAATATACAAACAACAAAGAGAAATTTACAGCAAGATTGATTACAAAATATTAATAAGCAAGATGAGATCTAAAAGATATTTCCATCATGATTCAGCTAGAACAAGTCGAATTTGGTCATTGCAATTGGGGAAATTTGGAAAATAGCCACAACAAAAAATCTATGAATATATCCTTCGAAGAACCTTGTTTTTATCCCAATCTAGACCAAAATTTATGAAAACTTCTCACTAGGAAACTAATCTAGTTCATTCTACACAAAACACATGTCTCAGATTTTTACGATTCTTATTTGTTTGCTCGAAATCTCCAATGAAAAAAATTTCACATTCTATTCCAGCAAAATTCTGAGTTTGAATATTTGACTATGCGTTGAAGATCAAATTTGCAATCTGCAAGAGTTCTTGGAGGTTAAAATCATGAGTGATGTTATAACAAATTCATATATAAACTATTATTAGCAATATTACACATAATAATCATCAATTTATTAAAAATAAAGGAAAACAAATATTACTTATCCACAAGATCATAAATAATTATGAAATTGAATTATATAATAAATTATGGTAAATAATGTGATAAAAGAATAGTAGAAATGGATGAATTGGATGTTAAGAAGTGATAATAATAATGACAAATTAGAAACCCAAAAATCTCGCTGGTTGTTCTTGATGCCAACTTGTCACAAGGTAAAGCAATTCAATCATCAATCATCATCTTTAACTTTGCGCTTTAGGGGGCACTTTGTTATAGGATATTTTTTCTCATATGATTAATCAACCTCCCAAATGGATCATTCAACATCATATTCCCTATTTACATCATCATTTCACAAATCCCTATACATGAATCTCTCATTCCCTAGAGTTTCTACCTTAATCTATATCATCTAATCCATTTTAGGAACAACGCTCCCTAGCCTCTTGTTGGATTGCATTCACCTACATGTTGCTCCATTATGGTCTGCGTTGAACACCTACAAGTTGCTCCCCTTTACACCTGCATTGGTTCTAGAAATTTGGGAAAAAGAGAGAGAATCTTCAAGCCTCCATTTCCTAAAGCTTTTAGGATCTATTGTAACCATTTACCACAAATAAAACTTTTGAATCCTATCATAGCCTACCTTGAAGTTTCCATTCCTTATCCTTAGATCTCATCCTCCTGTTAAGAGTGGATCTTAATCCCAATATTCGTAAAAGGATAAGAACTCTCAACTTACCTCACTCCTTTATATATTTACAACCTTCTGTATGCAAGGGGTTGGATTTTGGACAGTGATTCTGCCCTTATGTTGTTGTTGTGAAAGGTATATTTTCATGCATTTAGGGTGATTGGAGGTGCACCTTGTGACAAAGGAAGGACAAGTCAAAAACTTGGAGGAGATCTCCTACAAGATCAACACCCATTTATGGTTGAAACTCACTCCATTTATATCAATACAAAGAGTTCTTTGTTTACCTACATGTGATGTCATTATTTCATGTATTTCAATACCATGTTGATCTGTTGAATAAATTAGATAGACGATGATACACATATCTCATAGTTTCCTGGCTTCTGTTGTCTGGTTATGCAAGTTCTAATTTTAGCAGATGGAGCTAGGAGTGGAGCATTTAAATCAAGGAAGAAGTGAAACATACGACACATTCCTAGTAGGTTTAATCCCTTCATCTACTTACTTTAAGGACAACATTGGGTCCTTTGTATTTTTGTTGTTATAGGTCAGTCCACTAGACCTAGGGGAGATATTTCTGTCCGCAATCATAAATATGGCATAATAGTAACCTTTAGCGGATTAATTAACGATGGAGTTTTACGCAAACAACATTCCTTGTAAGGGAACTTTTCATTTTGTGGAGTATGGAAATCCACAAAATGAAATATTGAAAGCTTCCTCTCCATAATGGAAGTGATTGGCAGTTCTACTCATATGCATATTTACAAGAAATATAACCATAAACAAAGCTTTCACTATGTCAAAATCACAACTATTAAGTTGGCTAACAAAGTTTTATGTGGATAAGAAGTTAATTTTCTTGAATTGTGGAAACCGTACTCAGTCTGCGAAAGATGTTCGCTAACATTTGTGCTTATTCTCAAGGATTATTATGATGCATAATCTAAGCCTTTGCATTTTCATTTAAAATCCATATGCAGAGGTAAGAAAAGCTAGGAATGCTTCGTACAATAAAACTTTGGACTCTACTTTTGCACTTTGAACTAGAATTAAATTGACATTAGCCTATTAGAAAACAAATATGAACAATATACTATTAATAAGCATCAACATTAGACATGTTGTGTTTTCAAATTTGAATAGAACTTCCCATTTTGTTGATTAACCCAATTAGTAATATTTTATACATTAATATTAATATTTTAGTGCTTTCAAAATCATAAAGAAAGCTTCAAAGCTTTGCATTTTGTATTAATTTTGAAAATACACAGTAATTTTAATATTTCAATGCTTTGAAATCATGATTTTATATTGAAATTTTAATGCTTTCAAATATTTCCAAGTCAAATAACATTGCAAAGTGATAGCAACTTTCTTCATATATATTGAATTGGGTTCCCAATGAAACCTTGTTGATATTATGAACGAAACTACTCAGTTCGGGATTAAAAAATAAAATTTTATTACCTTCACCATAATTATCAGGTTTCCTCAAGAGGAATAACTAGTTTATGAAGCATTTATTGTGCGAAGATGGTATGTGAGAAGCTACTTGCAGAGTGAATGTTTCACTCAAGCAAATCTCCACACAAAGTTTATTAAAATAATAAATATGCAAATCTATTTTTTAATTATTATTTAGTAATTTATTTTGCAAGTCCATAACTGGCCGTGCGGATGTGGTTATACGAATATATAGAAAAAATGCATATGTGCAAAGATTTCACTCTCCCCAAAGCATTGGGAAAAGTTTATTAAAATAGTAAATTTACAAATATCTTTTTTAATTCTTATTTAGGAACATATTTCATAGTAATTGCTTCCTCCCCATGATATTTGAAACTCACATAAATTAATAACAGTTTCAAATGTCAATTATTGATTGAACAGTGCTATTGGGTTCAAAAGTAATTGTGAGGAGGTGGTTGTGCATGTACGAAGGCTATACAAAGAACAAATGCATGTGTGGAATAAAATATTTTTAGAATTTTGGCAAAATGATGCAACTGTAGAAGAATGTTTTAATTGTAATGTGTTTTCAACTATGTTGAAGTTAGTGTGTTTGTGTTTTGCTCTTAACCTACGAGAAATTATAGAATACCAAATATGTGAAGAAATACAACCCATAACATAGAAAAAAATGAGAAAAACAAGAAGTATGTTATTATTTAGAGATGAAAGAAATGTTCACTTGCCTCTTCGAAGGGGCAACCTCCAGCAGAGCAGAGCTCCATTACAAAATAAGACTCAATATTCTCAATGGGGAGTCTCTATCCTTTATATAGGATTCATACATACAATACCATGGATCATTACCATGATTCTCTCAATACCATCTATCTAATACCATAGCCCGTTTGCAACTATAGTCGTGGTCCCTTGCTTAAATGTGGGTCAACCACTTGCAATTATTAGTAAGGGCTTTATTGACTCTTTGACTAACTATAACTATGACTCTACCCTATTACATAAATAAAGGGGTTGTTGAAGCTATGGAAATTGTTGAAGAATAGTGGCTAGGTCCTAGGTTGCATGTTCTGGAGAGGTGTCTTTCCACTTGATGAGGACTTCCTTGATTGTGCCGCCATGTAGATTTTCTTCTCACGTATCTAGGACTTGTTCATGTTAGAGCCAGAGTGAACCTTCTTCATCCAATTTAGGTAGATTGGTTTGAATTCTACAATTGTTCCCCACCACTTTCTTGAGGCATGATACACGGGAGACTCGATGGATTTTTAAAGTTGGTGGCAAGGCTAGCTTGTAGTTTATTGCTCCAATGCGCTGAAGTATTTGATAAGTTACCTTCTTAAAACGGGCACTCTAAATGATGTTGGTCTTTTTACTGCTTCATTTGATTATGATCTAAATGGAGATTATCTTTGAGGTGAGTTATGATGGCTACATGGCTGTGTAGGATTCGATCCACTGCTTGCACCTTAGAGCATCCAAGGATATAAGAAATAGGTGAAGGTGGGAGTTGGCCATACACTGCTTCATATAGAGTAATCTTGGTGGCTGCATGATAGTTAGTATTATACCACCATTCAGCTAAAGGTAGCCACTGTACCCATTCATGTTGCTTTTCTAAAGTGAATCACCTTAGGTATGTCTCCAAACATTTGTTGATTGATTCAGTTTGACCATCAGTTTGGGGACGATAGGAAGCACTTAGTTGGATTTGGGTTATAGCTTGAAAATTTCTTGCCAAAAGTTACTGGTGAAAGTTGGATCATGATCAGAAATAAATCAAGTGGGCATGCCATGCAGTTTCAAGATCTGGTCCATGAAATTTTGAGCCACCAAAGTGGGGGTAAATGGGTGGGGTAGAGCACATAAATGGTCATATTTAGAAATTCTCTCCACAACCACCATGATGATTGATTTGTTGCTTGACTTTGGGAGACCAGTAATGAAATCCATAGAAACAACCATCCAAACACAGGCAGGGATTGGCAATGGTTGTAAGGTGCATGGTAACTTGATTGTTTCTCTTTTGTGGCGTTGACACGTCTCACATTCAACTACAAAAGTAAGAATGTTAGTTTTCATGCCTGTCTAAAAGAAAGATTGATGAGTGCGAGCATAAGTCTTCTAAAATCCTGTATGGCTTGCAGTGGGAGATGAGTGAATATCTGCCAAAATGCCTGTTTTGAGGGTGGATGTCGGTGATATAACTACTCTATCCTTATAGCAAAGAATGTCATCCTTCCAAGAGTAGCCAACTAAGGAATTAGGATCCACTATCAATTTATTAATGAGTTGGGAGAGAGAAGGGTGTGAAAACCATTCCTTGCAGGCTTCTTCAATCCAGTCTGGTATGGGAAGAAAGATTGATAGCATGGTTCTATCATCCTCAAATTGGAGTGATAAAGCATCCTCTACTACATTGCCATGCCCTTTCTTGTAAATTATCTCATAATCATATCCCAACATTTTTGCTAGACATTTGTTTTGTTGGGGTGAGTATAGACATTGATCCAAAAAATATTTGAGGCTTTGATGATTTGTAGGGATTTGGAAATGTTGGCCCAATAAGTATGGTCACCAGGCATTTGTTGCATGTAAGATGGCAATCATCTCCTCCTCATAGGTAGATTGCCCCAGATGTTTCCCACTCAGTTGTTGGCTTGTGAAAGCTAACGGTCGACCTTCCTGTATTAAGACAACACCAATACGAGTACATGAAGCATCACATTCAATCACAAAAGATTTGCTGAAGTTGGGTAGTGCCAATACGAGAGTGGAACACATGGCCTGTTTGAGAGCCATAAACACCTATTATGTTGCATTAGTCCAGAGGAATGATTTTTTCTTGAGAAGGTGAGTGAGGGGTCTAGCAATGTGGCCATAATTGTAGACAAATTTCCAATAATAGCTCGTGAGACCTAAGAATCCCCTCAAACTCTTCAAGGTTTTTGGTTGGGGCCAATCTTGCATTTCCTATATCTTTTTAGGATCCACTCAGACACCTTCACGACCCACAATGTGGCCCAAATGCTCGACTTCTTCCATGCCAAAAGAGAACTTGGACAATTTGACAAATAATTTGTGATTCTGAAGTAGTTACAAGAGCAGTTCTACATGTTGAAAATGTTTTTCCCAGGTTAGGTTGTAGATGAGAATATCATGAAAGAAAACAAGGACAAATTTTCAGAGATATGGTTTCAGTAGGTGATTCATGAGGCTTTGAAAAGTGGATGGGGCATTATAGAGACCAAATGGCATGACTAGGAATTCATAATGGCCTTCATGAGTGTGCAAAGAAGTCTTTGGAATGCCTACTTCTTTCATGCGTATTTGGTGATAGCCAGAGTGAAGATATAGCTTAGTAAAGAATTGAGCACCATGTAGTTCATCAAGCAGATCATCAACAACTAGGATAGGGAATTTGTCTTTGAGAGTGAGCTTGTTGAGGGCCCTAAAGTCTAGACACATGGGACATTCTCCATATTTGTTGAGCACCATGACCACTGGTGATGAATAAGGACTAATTTTAGGATGAATAACACCGAGTTCAAGGAGTTCCTTGATGAATTTTCCAATTTCATTCTTTTGGGTGAAAGGTTATCAATATGGGCACACATTCGGCGGATGTGCCTGTGGGATCAAAGTGATGCTATGATCATGTTTCCCTCTAGAGGGTGGAAGCTCTTTAGGTTTGTCAAATACCTTTTGGTGGCAATTTAAGACATTTTGTGCTTCAACATGAATATGAAGAGTAATGGGCTCTATGGCGTGGATGGCATTAAACTAGGTGATAACTCCATGATGGCCCTTTTTCAACAACTTTTCCATGTGATGCAAGATGATGATAGAAGAAGCACCTGCCTGGAGTCTACAGAGGGTATGCATGTTGTCATTCTGCTTAAATCTCATATATAACTCCTGGAAATCAATGGTGATTGGGCCTAGTGTGCGAAGCCATTCAGTACCTAAGACAATGTCACAACCAACCATCTTAATCAATAATATGTGGGTCATTAGGTGGTAGTCTCCCATCTAAAGTTTGATATTTTTGTAGCGGCCTTCACATTTCATTGTCCCCCGATCAACAATCTGGACTTGGAAATTAGAGACTTCCTTAACAAAACTTTGTCCTTTGGTCCCTTAAGGGTTGGGGCTTCCTCAGATGATTTGTGATCAGTAAAATCAATTTGAAAGAATTTGGGTTCCTTGCATTTATTCCCAGACGAATATTGGTCATCACAATAGTAGCACAATCCTTGTTTTCTTCCTTCAACCATTTCTACAGGAGACACCTTTTGAACCTTAAGTGTTTGGGTAGGGCCTTGAGCTAGGCTGGGGTGTCCCTTGGCCTGAAATTTGGACGAGGCGAATGGGTAGCTAAATCATATTCCACTTTGATAGCCTTCTTGCAAGCGTACATCCATTGAGGTGGGTGGTGCATCCCAACATGGGTTTGGATGGCTTCTTTGAGACCACTTATAAAGCATTCCAAGTAGAATTCATCTCCCAGGCCTTCTGTGTAGATGGCCAATGTCTCAAAGGCTGCAATGTAGTCTTTTACTCTGCCTGTCTATCATAGCTTAGTAAGATGACCCAAAAAACTAGATTCTCTATCAAAGCGGTCACAAAGATATTTTTAGAACACCTCGAAGTTATGTTTCCGGGATATCATTTGCATTGCCACTGCCACCATAGCAATCTCTATTGGTCTAGGTAAAGGGCTCCCACACGTAGTTTAGTTTGATCATCTCAAATATTATTCATAATGAAATATTGTTCCATTTGTGCTACCCATATTGGTGGATTAGAGCCATCAAATTTATACATGTCTAGCTTGGGTTGGAAAGGGTGGGAACATTGGTGATTTCCATGGAAGTGAATATGACGGCTAGATTCTCCTTCAAGGTCATCATTAATACTATTAAACACATACATGGTAGAAACATAGGATGAAGGATAAGCATGAGAGTATATATTATTGAGAATGATATACATTTATAATACATGGGGTGACCCTTGGGTTCATATTCCAAGCTGTCTCTTTGGACTCCCTTTGGTTGTTTAGCTTCCACACCAATCCTTAGAGGATTAGGTTTCCCACATTCCCCCCCTTAATCTAAAGGGTTATGTATGAGTCCAAGAAGAGAGTTGTAATACAAAATGTGAAAAAATGCATGGCAACACTAGGCTGAATGTTCTCTTTGAAATGTTGGTATCAAGGGAGGTGGTTTATGGATGACCACCAACACTGGAATGCATAGTGCAGTTCCCAGAACTCTTCCAAGTCTAGCATGAAGCTGAGGTCTTCTACTAGAGGAAGTTCTCCTGATGTTTTGAAGAGGGAAACCTTCAAACTTGAAATGGAGGTCTCAGCCTGCATAAAAAGGGAGAGCCTCAACCTAAAAAGGGAGATATCAATCTGTGATGGTTTAAGGATAACCACCAACTTTGGAATGCTTAATGCAATTCCTATAACTCTTCCAAAACTGGAAAGAAGTTTAAGTCTTCTACTAGAGGAAGTGTCCTCAATTCTTTGAAGAGACATCACCAACTGAAGGCATGCTCAAGGACATATTTGTTTTTTGCTACAAATCTAAATTTGGTATGGCAAGTTGTGGCTCAGTCTCTCTTGATGTGGCTTTGAAGCTTGTAGATGACCATCATTTACCCCCCTGTCAGATACAAGGTGAGATGATGGAGAAAACTCAACTACAAGATTGTTCAATACTCTAGAACAAGTTAGATGACATATGACTAAAATATCTTCTTGGCTGTGAAGCCCATTGCCAAGAAGCGATCAATCCAAGATGAATATTTCTTCTTGCAAAAGACTTGTTTTTGAAGAATCTATTTGATGAATGACTAGTTTTATGACATTTCTTACATGGATGAAGATCAAAACAGTGATCTTTCATATGGCCAACTGGGTCACAGTGTTGGAATTTCACAATATGTTGTTGTTGCTGCGGAAAAGTAGTAGAATGTGAATCAGATGAAGGTGAACTGTTATTTAGGATTCCAACACTCTAAAGCTGGATGGGCTTTGAGTAATCTGAAATGTGAAAGGAACCCTCCTTATCATATCCAAGTCTGGTTTTACGCTTTTTATGACAAGCTCTTCCCAAGGTCTGATGATTGGCTTGGGAAGTGTAGGCTGGACTTCTAAATCTGAATTCACATCTACTCTTGAATCAGCCTCAACTTTACTATCTTGATTAGTTTCTTCATGTTGATAGGAGTTTGTGTCAATGTTTTGAATAGAAGCAAGTTTATAATGATGACTATAATTCTGTAATTCTTCCTACTGCAGTTGAGATTCAAGCTACATTAAATCAATCTGTTCTTGTGCATTTTGCAAAGAGGTTTGAATATCTGTGAGAGTGTCTTTGTTGACTTTAAGTGTGCTTGCAGCAGTAGACATAATTAGAGTTCTCATTAACTCTAATAAAGTGGTAATTTTAGCCATTTTATCAACAACTCAAACTCAACAAAAAGGAGATTCAAAAAACTTGGATGCTTGAGCTTACTATACTGCCTCACAATAATGACCAAGCTCATTCAACATAGAGGTTCAATGCATCACATAAGCTAAACACAGTTTGTGGCTTCCACAATTAATTCAACAATTTACAATAATTGTGCATAGATAAAACAATATAGTTACACACAAACAATACTAGCACTTCACCTTACTCAAAATTGATTTACGGAAATTCAAATCAATTTCAGTTGCATTCCTTTATCTCGTTTATAACCTGCATCGACTTCAAGGCTCCAACCACTACTCATGGCCTTCAAATAGATTTAACGTAATTCAATGTTCAACGTACATAGAAGCATCATCGTTCAATGCTCATACCATAAATTATGCATGGAAATAGAGTTGTAACTAATAGAACAACATTCTTAATGCAGAGATAACGCCCTAGCCAGCATTCTAACAAGTGTTTAATCAGTGCATAGTCTTCTTGAATGATCCTAGACCAATGTACGCAAAACATTCGACCAAGAGAATAATATCTCTCAGCTCTTCAACAAACTCTCTTGCTGATCTTGTTACTACGATGCTTATGTGTAGAAGGTTCTTTGCAACCACAATGCTTCCTCAAGTGCTTGCCCATGATTGCATGATGGCTCTTTCAGTAAAAGCTTGAAACATTATGAGATGATGCTCATAGATTTTTTAAAATATGTGCAAACGTAGATAATTGGGAGGCCTTTTACACACTTGGCATTATTCACTTCTATTGTCTAAGGAATAGGATTTTAGGAGTGGCCTTGATGGCAGGTGCTACAATTGCATCGCATCCTACTGCTCTCGATTCTTTGGCTTCTAGAATCTAATGCAAGAGAGGTCTAGTTTGTTATAGAATCATCTATGTAGGTTTATTTTGATGCGAAGCGATAGTCTCACATAATATGCAATGGATCTTATGCCCATCTAGAAGTGAAAAGTAAGTCTACGCTAATAAGTTGGGTGGTTCATAGAAGACAAACAAGGTGAGTTATCTGTCGGAGTGTTATACCTTTTACTATTAGTGTAGGCCATCGGAAGGATATCCTAAGCGAAATCCCCTTTCTTTCCAATGGAATTTTAGGATTTCATCTTCGAGCGTCACTAGACATGAACGCAGCGGTTTCTATGCAAAGATCAATGGGATCACTGGTCTTGCAAGAGAAAAATCCGCATGATGTTCATGAAACTCTGGCACCCCACATTCCTAATTAATTCTCCACAAATCCAAAATTCTTTTGGTAAATAGATTTTTCCAGTAAAATCCTCAACTACTCTATTCAGCTATGCAAATTGTGGGCTATATTTGTCTTGGACAAGCAATATAGTTTGTTTTCTTGAAATGTATGGTTCAACAAGAGTATTGTAGTGAAATTATGGGTTTTCCTTCGGAAGTGGAATTATATGAATACATTGAAGAGTGCATAGGTTACACAATAGGTATTCCTTTGTGTGGGAAAGAATTGGAAGAGGGACTAGCTCAAGTAGAGGAAGGACAAATAGAGCTTCATGAGAAAGTTATGTATCTGAATCATCATCTCCATCAGACACAATAGAAACTAGACCGTGCCAGGGTAGGGGCCAATTTTAATTCACAAGAAGTGAGGAAATAACTGTATGACGATGATCAAGGCAGAAAGCGGTATAGAAAGTTGCATGACGAATGCACTTGTCTCCAGAGTGAGTGTGCTTTTTATCTTCATGACAAAGAAGTGTTCATGGAGCTTATTGATGAGGCATAGCTCCTATCCAGGAGGAGGAGCAAAGAAAATGGAACCAATACACAAGGATAATGTATAGGTTAATGAATGGTAGCATATACGTTACAATGGAGGCGTTATATGTTATGGAAGGTAACCTCCAGGTAACAATCCACAATAAATATCATTACATAAGGTCTTCAATGGATGAGGGGTCAGGATCTCGGTGGTACCTATCAACACAAAGGCTTCTAAAAACTTCAATATGGCTGATCATATACACACATTAAAAGTGTTTTAACAAATTTGAATGTGCTTTCCAACAGATTCCCACCATCCATATGCAATCTGAAAGTGATCAATCCGTACGTATTTCATAATAATTCATATATATGGACAGTGATGACTATTCAATAGAGTACTGAAACCATGGCCTCAAAAATTCCAACATACATATGGTCATACACATAATACTCCAGAATTATATATAAGGAGAGAAACGCATGACCTTTCAACATAACTTAATAATTTACATACCATAACACATATAGCAATGCTAAAACTCACTAGGTCGTCCAACAACGATGCACAGTCATGTCAAAGACATAACTCATGGAATTCAATCCACCATTCAACGCACCTTGAGAAATTTGTAACCAAAAATCACAAAACATAGTTGGGTACTATGCCCACTAGCTTATAAATTCTCTTCCAAATATGCAGAGAGAGGCCACAAAACAAATGGCTCAAATATGAGCAGGTCAAGAGATCGCCTATAGCTCTAATACCATGTTAAACGCATACATGGAAGAAACATAGGATGAAGGATAAGGATGAGATTACATCTATTATTGACAATGATATACATTTATATTACATGGAGTGACCCTTGGATTCATATTCCAAGTGGTCTCTTGGACTCCCTTTGGATGTTCAGCTTCCACACCAACCCTTAGAGGATTACATGTCCAACAAATACCATGTGCCTCCGGGTGCAACCCCGATGTGCTCATTTTGAATTGTGCCATGAATTGTTGCATTTGTTCCACTAGGTCCTGGAAAGAATATAACTTTTTTTCAAGGCCCTCGATCTTCTCGTTGGCCATGAATTGAGCTCTAGTTGCTACCATACACAGATCTTGGTCACTTTATCGTCACTTTGAAAAAATTTGGAACCACCTAAAAATTAAAGCTGACAAGTGAATGGTACCACTATGATTAGCTCATCATCCTTAATATTATGGGATATGTCTCTTGTAAGCATCCCAAGAAGGCCTCAAACTACTTTTGTTTTACTCCAAATGGAGTTTTACTCCTCGTTGGTCAATACTGCAATGGCCAGATTCTAGAAAACTTGATCTTGCCTAATGTTCTGCGAAAATCAGTGCCAAACTATAGGATCCACAAGCCTCACTGCGCAAATGGTTAGATAACAATATACAAAAGGGTCCAACAATATTACTCGACAGATCATGGCACCAACTAAGGAGGATCAACTGTACCCTTGTCGTACTACCCGGCTACCCTATCATATGCATGAGTAATATCCCTAAGCCTTGTTCTTAGTGTAATATAGTAGTAAGACAATTGATGGCTTATCTAAGGCGAGGTTTCAGGTGAGCCTATGGGGTTTCTGATATACTTAGAAGGTATGTGGAAGGCAGTTTGTGCACAGTTATTTCTAATGCGCTACTACTCGAAGGGGTACCGAAAGAGGTTACAAGGGAGTCCAACAAGCGTGACCACCTCTTATATTTCCTACGTGCATGCCTCCCCAATTCTGTAGGTTTATGCACTCAAATGATAGATCCCATGGTTTAAATACATTGGAACACGTCTCTAGCCTAAAAGCAATTCTGCCAAAAATGGAGGTACCACCGATCCTGGAAAGTGCTCTGATACCACTTGTTATGCTCTTGACCTGCGAGAAATTATAGAATACCAAATATGCAAAGAAATAAAACCCATAACACATAAGAAAATAAGAAAAACAGTAAGTATGTTATTATTCAAAGATGAAAGCAATGTTCACTTGCCTCTTCAAGGGGGCAACCTCCAGCAGAGTAGAGATCGATTACAAAATAAGACTCGATATTTCTCAATGGGGAGTCTTTATCCTTTATATAGGATTCATACATACAATACCATGGGTCATTACCATGATTCTCTCAATACCATCTATCTAATACCATGGCCTGTTTGCAACTAATTATTGACCCTTTCTTAAATGTGAGTCAACCACTTACAATTATTAATACGACCTTTATTGACTCTTTAACTAACTATAACTATGACTCTACCCTATTCCATAAATAAATGGGTTAAGGTTGGATCCTAACAATTTGCAATTCGATATTGGTAGATTGTGTAGAGTGGGGAGGTTTTACAATGAAACCTGAACAGTTGGTTAGCACTGTGGCATAAGAACAATGCTTATTTTATTATTAATAGATTTTGTAGAGTGTTCTTTACAATATGCATGTGGGTGGCCTATATTTCTACAAAGTAAATCATTAACTGAGAAAATAGAAACAAGAAGCTTCATAAACGTTCGAGGATGCACAAAACTCTCATCATTATCAAATCATGACAAAATCATCTTGTTATGAACATTATAAAAAAGCTATCACCAAATAATACTCTTCAAATCACAATTCAAGAAAATTGATTATGCATTTCCATGTTGCAACTTCATATAAGAACATCACAATGGAAATGAGTCTCAAACTAGTTAGTTGGGGAATAGTCTAAGAAATTGATTCGCATAAGCACTATTTGGTCTTTATATCCATTTTTCTGCACACATTCCATCATATGCTCCATAGAAGTAAAAATAATAATATTAGTTTTAGATTTTTTCAGTGTTCCCTGTTTACTCCAGTTTTGCAAAAGACTTGCAAACATGTCAATTCTAGCACCATTGAGCAGTGCAATAACACACTGTTAGAGCACTCACAATATCACAAACCAATAGCATAATCAAAAACAACAAAAATTAGTTGACGATCTCATTGATTTGTTCTAACAACATTTCCGAAAAATTTGTCAGATATTTAAACTATCATTTTGCATATCATGCTCTTGGCAAAAAAAAATCTCTTAGTCTTGAAGACATAATGTTAAAAAGATCTAAAAAAGAAATTCCTAGCTCATGTTTAAAGTTTTCAAATGACATATGGGTATCTTCATGTAAAGTAGCGTATGCAGCTTTCCACACATTGAAAAATTTGCATAAGAAAATCTTTGCATAAGTCTAGAAAATATTTTTAATTAAGGTTGATTTCTTAGTGTCGGTTGGGGAGCTAAGTAACATATGACTATTTTTTTTTACAAATTTCCACAGTGGTAATGACATTATTGAAACTATAGGTTTAACATTTTATTTAACTTATGAAATTAATCATTTTTACTAATGAATTATTTATTTCAAAGTATGTAAAAAAATTAATAATCTAGGAACCCACGACATTAATTATTTTCTTTATTTTTTAAAGCGAAGCATTAAACTTAAAAATTTGTTTAATGCCTTAGATTCCTCTTTTAAAGCTTAAACTTGTTGGGTGTGGAGAATGATTATGTAGAGGTCCTTGTTTCAGCCGGATGTATACCCCAGAAGGAGGTTCGAGGGGGCCCATCCCCCACAGCTGGGGTGTCTGGGGGCTAGTGGTCCCCTGGCGAGGGTTTTGTGGGCAGCACCCCCGGAGCTAAAAATAGATGTAAGATTTCCTTGTAAAAGTATAGTAATTTCTAGTCAATCTGGGTCGTTCATTAGGCAGATGATCTGGCTGTAGAACTTATGTTTAGTTTACGGTTTTCTTCCCTAGAAGGAAACCCCTCTCTTTGTATGAGGCCATTGTATTGAGGCTATGTAGTAGATGTCTATTCTCAGAGCAAGAAATAAAGAGGTGAGGCTGTGAGAGAAAACATAGGATATTACAATGGATCTGATGTAGGTTGTGTCTTTTCATTTTACAAGATAATAGAAAGGAAGGATTGGCTATTCAGTGTGGATGTAGCCCAAACTGGGTGAACCATGTATATCTATGTCTCTCTTGTTTTATGTGTTCTCTATGTTTATATTTCTACTATATTCTATGTGTTCCATTTCTGTGTAATATATAATTTTCTAACAACTGGTATCAGAGCCGAAGGTCTATTTAGCTAATAAACTCGCAGGAAAGAAGGGTTCCTCATTCAAGTGGGAGCAATCGCAGAAGATGGTAAGTTTAGGGTTGAAAAACTTAATGGCCAAAACTTCTCGCTATGGAAGATGCAGAATGGAAGATTATCTGTATCAGAAATATTTGTACCTACCATTGGGCGGAAAAACAAAGGTGCTGATGGGTATGACAGATGAAGAATGGAACCTTCTTGATAGAAAGGCACTCGAAATAGTACGGTTGTGCCTCACAACATCTATCACCTTTAACATTTCGAAGGAAACAACAACAGAGGGTTTGATTAAGGCATTGGAAAAACTATATGAAAAACCCTCAACCTCAAACAAGGTATTTCTTATGAAACGATTATTTAATATGAAGATGTCAGAAGGTGGATTTGTTGCAGACCATTGAAATGATTTTAATACTGTTACAAGTCAATTAATTTTTTTAGGGGTAAACTTTGATGATGAAGTTAGAGCTCTGTTATTCTTGTGCTCATTGCCAGAAAGTTGGAATGGTTTAGTAATGGCCATTAGTAACTCTGTGTCTGGATCTAGTACTTAAAAGTTTTATGATATTATCAGTGCTATCCATAGCGAGGAAATGCAATGGAAAAGCTCTGGTGAGACATCAGGTAATGCTTTGAGTGCAGAGTCTAGGGGAAGAAAAATGGAAAGGGGAAAGAGCTCAATATATCGCAGTAAATCAAGGAAAGGAAGATCCAAGTCCAAATCGGGGATAGTGTGTTGGAAATACAGAAAGAAAGGACACCTAAAGAAATATTGTATATCTTAAAAGGGAAAAGAAGGAGATGCACAACAGGAAAACAATCATGAAGCAAATGTGATAGGTGAGGAGTTACAAGATCCTTTGATTATTTCTTTCAAAAATATTATTGATTCCTGGTTGGTAGATTCATGGGCCTCATTCCATGCCACACCTGATAAGAAATATTTTCATGAATATGTTCAAGGAGATTTTTGACAAGTCCGTTTGGGTGATGATAAAACCTGTAAAATTGTTGGAATGGGTAAGGTTCTTGTAAAACAGTAGAATGGAAACCAATGGCTACTAAATGAGGTAAGGCAGGTTCCAGATTTGAAGAAAAATCTGATTTCAACAGGTTGGTTAGGCGATGAAGGTTGTGTGACAAATTTCACAAATGATGTTTGGAAGGTCGCCAAAGGATCCCTAGTAATAGCAAAAGGCAAAAAGGTTGGTACATTGTATTTATGCAATGGTATTTCTAACTCTGTTAATGCTTTAACTTCCAAAGGAGCAGATGCAACATTATGGCATCATAGGCTCAAATACATGAGTGAGAAGGGGATGAAGATTCTTCACTCAAGGAATTTGTTGTCGAGTTTGAAGAATGTTGATTTGGACTTCCGTGAGAATTGCATTTATGGAAAACAGAAGAGAGTTAGATTTCTCAGAGTTGGGAAAGAAAAGAAGAGCGAAAAATTAGAGGTTGTGCATACAGATGTATGGGGACCTGTTTAGGTATCGTCTCTCGGTGACTCTTGTTATCATGTTACTTTTATTGATGATGCAACTACAAAAACTTGGATTTATTGTATTAAGAATAAATATGATGTATTTGATACTTTCAAGAAATGGAAATCTTTGGTTGAGATTGAGACATGAAAGAAATTGAAGTGTCTTAGATCAGACAATGGAGGTGAATATTGCAGCAAAGAGTTTTATAGGTACTGTTCAGAGCATGGAATTCGCAGCGAGAAGACAGTTACAAGAACACCACAAGAAAATGGTGTGTCAGAAAGGATGAATAGGACAATCATGGAGCATGCAAGGTGCATGACATTGCATGCAGGATTGTTTTTACAGTTTTGGGCAGATGCTGTAGATACTGCTGTTTATCTAATAAACAGAGGGCCTTCAAGTTCCTTGGATGGTGGTGTTCCGGAGGAAGCATGGACAGGTAAAAAGGTAAACTCTCTTTTAAATCCCTTTTGGTTGTGAGGCCTTTGTCCATATTT
>APFE030040121.1:37709-54996 GCA_000404065.3 Pinus taeda | reverse complement strand
TGGAATATCAACATAATATTTTTAGTAATAGTGAGGACATAGAGTTCAAATATATGTCAAAAGTAATTATAACCATTTTGATTTTAGATTTAAATGAAAAATTCTTATTAATTAAAATAAAATAAAATATGTAGAAATTATTTTTATTGTGAAATGAGTTACGGTTTTTTGATAAGCCATGGTATTGTAGCAAATCCTATTTACAACTTGTTAGCACTTTGTATTTCTTAAGACTGTAAAAGAAATGCAAAGGTAACCACAAAACCACTTTCAAGTCTACAAGCTAGCCCTCCTAAACATAGAGAGAGATCTCTCTGTTAGATTTAGTTTTGTTTGCTTTTATAATTTTAGGCTAGATGTCAAACTTCAAGGTTTGGTTTTTGAATTGATTGTTTGGTTGATAATGTAAGAAGCAACAATTGGGAAATGGAGCCAATTTGCTTTAGGTGGATCCTTCTAGTAGTGACATATGAGTTTAACAGGGTAAGGTAGGTAGATTCATTGGATCTTATATGCTGAATGAGATGGGAAAGAAGAACTGACTAAGAAGCCATTAAACATAGAACAATTAAGAATTCTATTGCTTAAATTCAGTTAAAAACATTGAAATTGTTCAAAAGATGGAATTGAGTATATTTAAACAAATTCAGATTCTCTATTTGGTTTGAATAAAAAATATTGGAAACACATGTCAAATTATTGGGAAAGGAAAACACAATAACAAGAGAGAATATCACTTCACCAAAAAAATATGACATAGGCATCCTGAAAAGCTTTTGTATTACTAAAAATTTGTCCACTTGACCTTGTGGAGTAGATTTACATCAATAGTCCTTTTGTTCCACAAAAATCAACACACTCTAAGTCCTATTACAACATATTTATAAAAAAAATTGTTAAACTATATTTAGATTCCAAAAAAGGTACTAATTACAAAATATTCTCTAACAATTTCTCGAAAAATCTAAATAATAAAGTAAAATAACATAATATCTCCAAATTATCTGCTGGAAATATTGAACTCTTTGCAAGTGTCGTGCATTGAAATCTAGAATTGGTTCACTAACTGCTGGAAATCTACAAAAATGATCGTCAATCTACTGATCTTCTGCTGCTAGGTGTCTTAGACTAATTTGCATGCCCTTGAGATCTAGAAAAAAGTTGAAACTATCTTCACAAAACCACCCAACTACCCTCTTAAATCTAATTGCTTTGCCTTTGAGTTCTATTTCTGTGGTTTTTTCCTTTCATCATATTTTGAATGCTTCCTCATTGTCACAAAATATTTGAGGAAAAGTATATATTTTAAATAATATTTCCAAATATTTTGATTAAACCCTTAAATGAATTTCATAATTAAAATTTCAAACATATTTGTTTGCATGATTTAATAAACCATCTTATAAATCCATGCCTTGTTTTCTAAATCCATGTGATGTTGTGTCTTCCCATAGATTTCCAAAACCATGTGTTGTTTTGTAAATTCATGGCTTCTTTTCTCTTCCCATGGATTTTGGAGAACCATGTGTTATTTTACCTTCTTTGTAAAAACTAATTTTTTACTCATCCTCTATTTACTTTCACATGTAAACTCAATTCACCTACACCAGTAAATTCAAATTCACATGTACTTGTAAAATTAATTTTACTTTAGCCTCATTTATCTTAGCTTTATTATTACTTAGCCTCATTTACATGAGTATCATTTTCGCTCAGCGTCAGTGTCCCATCCATAAAAATATTGTTTTTATAGAGGTTCCTGGACACACATCGCCCCCCCAAGAAATGTCCAAGGGGCTAGGGGACCCAATATATTCTCCTGGACAACCTCGCCCCCCCACCCCCCCCCGAAATTCGAGGGGCTATGCGGGACCCCTAATATATCCATAACCATTGATTTAATCTTCCCATATCTCGAGGGAAAGTTTGGGTGTGATCATATGATTTGATTTTTGGATTCTTAAAATTGGCTGGCATATGATAAATACATGTGATAGATATAGTTTATAGATTTTATTATTTTTGAATTAGCTTTGATACTTCAAATAAATAGTTTCACACAAACAATTTTCTTTATTTTGCGGTTTTGAGTAGACTTCAACTTGCCCTATCTTTTGATCCAGAAGTCAGTTTGAAGCACCAGATATACCGTTAGAAAGATGCTTCTGATCATTTTACTATGAAAACACCAACAATATGATATGAACTAGAATTTATATGCAAAAAATATCTCAAAAATCCATACTTTGTCTTGGCCACCAGAATTAAAAAACTAAATGGTTCCTTAGACATGAAACCTTTAGGCTATGACACCTAGTCATTCATAAGCTAAACTCTACAAACCGATTCCAAAAATAGATTACCTATATTATAGGACCCTAACAAAACTTAATAATATATGTGGTAAAACACCACCAACATACATTAAATATTCCACATATGTTAGTTTTGTTGGTTTGACCCAATGGGGGTTTGAAAATTAAATATTCTGGTTTGCATTACTTTATAACATGACAATGGCCAATGTTAAGTCCCACTAGCACAAGTGGTTGAGGATGGACTTTGCTAGTAAGGCAACCCATGATCAAACCTCATGAAGGTTGTTGTGCTCATGCTAGGGGGGGTGACATGTTAAAATCCAGTCAACTTAGGGCTGGTGGCCTAGGCCGAGTGAGATCCCTGGGTGACTTTGTTAGCTTATATGCCCTTGGGTCATGATTTGTCAAGCCATTGGTCAAGCCTAGACAAACATAGAAAACTTGGAAAACCAATAAGAAAACATGGAAATGGCCAACTAAACTATCCCCCATATGCATTAAATATTCCATGATTATTTTATATACATTTTTATTTTGTCATATCTTTAATTTAATTTTGTTTTCAAATTCTAACTATGAAAAATCATATTTTTACTTTAATATTAATCTTCTTATATATTAATTGTTGATATTAATATTTTTATAATAATTTCAATAAAATCTAATAATAACTTTGACATCATCATTACATTGATATTATAAATTATTAATATCTCACTTTTTTCTCTTGAATTCTCTTTGTCTTAACTAATTAGTTTAAAATATTGATTTATTAACAACCAACCTATATCCATTTTAACTCCAGATGTACCAAGCACTCAGATAGATCAAATATATTTTAAATCTAAAAGCGGTTTGTACCTCATAGATATTTGATCCCTCTCGATCCTATGTAGATTCAGAGTTAAGATGATCTACGCTGGTATAGTCACTTTTAGACCTAATTAATGATTTGAAGAGATAATGCAATATACTTACAAGTTGTAACAAATTTTTATCTTATCTCACCTTATGAAGAAAGTATTGATAGCTCTTGAGATTATTCTAAACATGTATGAGTCTTTGGATAGTTCTTGCTAGATATGTTCCAAATGCCCACAAATTTTTTTATGTTCGACTCCACCTTGTACATTTCACGTGTAACCAAAAAGAAACTTAATGATATTTAATTTCTTGAGGCCTCATTGAACATTAACATAAGAGAAGTTAACAGTTTAACTCACCATTGAGGCTACTAAATTTCTCCCATGATGTAACAATTTTTTAGTTTACCTCACCCTATGAAGAAAGCATTCATAACACTCAAGATTATTGTAGATAAACATGATTTTTTGATAGTTCATGCTAGAGATATTCCAAATGTCCACAACAAATTTTATGTTTCACTCAATCTTCTACATTTCACGTGCAACCCCAAAAAATTCAATGAAACTCCAAGATTGAACTATAATGTAAGAAAATCTAACAATTAAACTAACCATTAAAGCTACCAAATTTCCCTAGAATAACTACAACCCAAAACCCACAACTTTATAAAATCACTAAAGTTATAGAGATATCAAAGATATCAATAAAATGAATACAAAAAAATCACTCTTGTGACCAGAGAGAATGATGAAGTTTGTATTCAATAAATAAAAACATATTTCTTATATTTATTAAAGGGGGAGAGGGAAAGATGATATGTGCTACTTTCCATTAATTTATTGTTCATTTAAAATTAATTTAACCTAGTTTATTGTTTGGAAAATATATCTAAATCACATAAGAATTAGCATAAATAATAATTACACTAACATTTTTTTTTAATGATTATTTTGATAAAAAAGCATTATATTTATTTTTCAATTTGGAAAAATTATTTTAATGAAATAATATTGTAAAAATAATTATAATTTACTTTTGTAAATTCAATCTCATCATTTTATACATGTTTAATGAAATCATTTTTTATTTAGATTGTTTTAGGGAAGACAATTTCCAAAACAAAATGAATCACAAAATTTAAAAATAGTGAAATCATTTTATAAACTAATATGTTGATTTCATTGATATCTATTAGTTTATGAGTATTTCAGCCATCTAAATCACTCTGGTATCGTACCCGTCCCTAAGCATGGTTTGATCTTTTCCCACGAGGTTTTGAACCTTCACTGTAGAGTTCCCTAACAAAACACCCTGTAGAGTGCTTTAACAAAACACCCTCTCACTACTAGTGGGCTTTAAGTTTTCTTTTTAATTATTTTAAAATTATTACATGTATTTTTCCTTAACATTAATGAAAATTACGATTTTTCCAATGGAGAAAAATAAATCATCTATGATTAGTAATATTTTCTATAATAATTAAAATTAATATAGAAATGATATCCATAAAAAATATATAGAAACATCTATTTTTTTTTTAATTGGAAATTATTAAAATACTCATTTAATTTATTTTATTGGCATCAAGTACATTGTTTATTTGAATATTTATTTCACATAATAACATTTTATTCATAAAAATTATGATCATAGCCTCCTTAAATTAAAATTTCACTCTACACAAAGACTCCTATTCTCTAATATAGAATTTGACAATTTGATAGCATTATAATTTGAAGAGCAATAACCTCCAACTAACAATAGATCCTAAGATCTAGATATTTGAGACCATTGATTTCTATGATTCCACATGACAATGCTTTTTAAATGATGACTTCCCTTGAGATTCAAAAAATTGAGAATTTTGAGAGCTCTCATTTCACATGTCAATGGTTGTAAGTTTATACATCCCTTGAGATGTAAAAATTGAAGGTTTTAAAGTATGTGAATGACTGAATGCACATCTAAAATTTTAGTATAATGCAGACAAATAAATTCAAGTTGTTTCATTTGCCACAATGATTCTAGCAATAATTGTAGGCTCGTGTTACCTAAATCCAACACCTTAAGAGATCGGGGGTTAAGGAAAATTGCTTCCGGAATCACTTCCACTTGAAAATCATGTCTTAGAGTAACTAGTTTCAAAAATCTCAATTCCTTTGGTGGCAGATTTTGGACATCTCAATTCCTTTAGTGGTAGAGATGTCATATCACTACTATAAAGGGAGGGAAACCAATATTTAACAGGTCATAGGCCCATTAATGTGGCTGGGTTATATATTCCTACCGCTAGATAATTTACTTGTTTGAATATAACGGTGGGCATATACAACCCAACTGAATTAATGGGCCTATAGAATGGAAAATATGTATCACCTAAAGGGAGAGCCTCTTGCAATTATCATGAATGTTGATTTCTATGAAAAGGGCATCGATGTTAGGGCAATGTTGACCTGCCATGGATACACAATTGTCCATGTCACATGCAACATCATGAATTCCAAACCAACTAGAATAAGGAACAATCTGTAACTAGATTTACATAGTTGTATGCAGTATCCATTAAAGTGTCCACATATTTGCTATTTATTATACCTTCTACAATCCACATGTGTAACATAGTGTGCACCTAAATGTATCAGTCTTCTACAAACATCACACAATACAAAAAACAAGTTTTCAAATGAGCATGGGGTAAACTATCCTAGCTCCATCTCATCACTGATATAGATCTCGGTCAATGCGAGGATGAGTATGATACGCTGACTCATTAGTTTTGACTTTGAAATTGGGGATTTTCCTCCTATTACAAGATAGGAAATGCGAAGGCGAAGGAAAAAACCAGTGGAGTTCAGTAGAAGACAATAACTTCGAGAGAAATAAGTGGCGTAGAAGTGGAGAAAAAGATCGACAACAATTCTCGTTTGTAACTGATACCATATTTTGTCAAAAATTAAAAACAAAAGGTTTTATAAAGTATAAAAATGGGTAGGAGATTCCGACATTGATTCACAAATACAAGGATTTGCAGTAAGGTTTGTCGATTAGTAGCATTTGAGTGAAGGAAAGGTTTCCATTTCCATTTCCATTTCCCCCTAGTTCTATATCGAGCAAAGGTAGTATGAAATGGCCACTTTCGTTTAAAAAAACAAAAAACAAAAACAAAAACAAAAACAAAAAACAAGATTGTGAGTGTCTTTCTAAGTCATAGGGAACATTTTTTCAATGAGACTCTACAATTGGTGAAAGGACAGTGCAACATAAATGCATTCAAACATAAGAATGGGAGAAGAAATTTCAAAGCATGTGGAAACAAATGATCTAAGACAACTCAAAATTTCCTCATAACCCAAAGCAGGTAAGTGTGTTTGGGTCAATGCCAAATAGTATCGGGACATTTTAAAGTGAAGACTAGCATGCCTAAAATGGGAGTAGACGAGGAAAAAATTATCCTAAAGGGAAATTAGTCAGACCCTTCATAATAAGTAATATTCAAACAAGTATCCTTTGCAAGCATATGGCAACAGCAACCCCAGAGTAAAAGTCGTCGATGATTCTACCTTCTATAGCCTCGTATCCACACCACTCACTTGGTCATATGATCTTTATGTGAAATAATCGTTAAGTGCAAAGAAGAGGTTGGAGGTTTTATAAGCTAAATAGCAATAAGGAGATCATAAAATGCATGTAATAAGAGCTGAAAATCAAGCTTTAGCAAAAAGAAATGATGTTTTGAAGGAGCAAGTGGCATTGCTAGAGGAAGATCGCTTGATAGGGAAAACATAATAGAAACACATGAAGAAAAATGTGCAAAACATAAAGAAATATATAGTGGAAAGTACAAAAGTGGTGAATTTGGAACCATCTTAAGATAAAGGGAAAGTAGTTTCCCAAATAGACAACCATGAATAGAAGGAAAGAGACAAAAGGAAAGGAGGTTCTACAAGGGTTTCGAAAACTTGGGCTCAAACTATTAGCAATTGTGCTAATAGGGAAGGAGAAGCAAACATTTGGGTTCACAACATGCAAGATAGAGAAAGCAAGGAAAGGAAAGATAGAGCAAAAATCTTAATTATTAGAGGGTTGAAAGACTATGGGATAAATGAATGTACTCTTAACATTGCAAGGGACTTCTTAGAAGACAGGTTGCTTTGGAAAAGACAAATATACCAAGCATGAAGGGTAGGTAAGATTAACGGTGAGAGATAAAGGCCAATAAGAGTCATCATGCCTAGCTTGCGTGATAAATATATGATTATCAACAAGAAACATCCCTTGAGGGATTCTCTCTTTTTTCTAGAAGAAGATTTAATTATAAGACACAAGAGGAAACGAGGGAGGACATGTCGAAGGTTAGGGAAGCAAGGGACGAGGGAAAGATAGCATGGATTTATAAAAGTAAATTTGTGATACCGCATTTTGGAATTATTTCCAAAACAAAGTAACAAGATGGTAAAAAAGAAGAGGAAACAAATTATTTAACAGGAAACCATGCAACAAGGCTAGTATGGGAAAACAGGAACAAAGACTCAACTGTGTGTCTTGTATGTCAAATAAAATAACAATAAAGTCATATCTAGTTTTCCTTAGGATTAGCTTGTTGGAACTACATAGGTTACCCATGGAGATGATGACCTAGGTTAGGGCCTATTGCGGAAGATAGAGACATAATTTTCCTCATAGAAACACATGAGCATGAAGGGTGCAAGACAACTTTGTTTGAAGGGTACTAGAATATGCTAGTGTGGAACAAGGCAATAGGGAATGACAAAGGACATGAGGGTATCATGTTATTAGTAAGGGAAAAATAAGGGTATTTCATTTAGTTAGAAAAATAAGACTCAAATAAACAATTCATTTTATTTAAAACATCAAAAAATCGAAATCACATTAGAATTGCAGTGTGCTATTTTGTGCCTCAAGTTTCAAAAACTTACAAAAGTAGAGGGCTTGATCACAAAGATCCCTTTGTAGCCTTAAAATTGAATACCACACATATTATCAACTAGGCCAAGTCCTTATAGTGTGTGATTTCAATGCTAAGACTGCAAGTGAGAAAGCTAGCATTATTTGTTGTAAAGAAGATTGCAACCCTATCTGGCTTACAGAAGAGAGTAATCATCAGTGGGAAAGAATTTCAAAGGATAAGGGTTGCAATATTTTTCGTGAACAATTTCTTACTTTATGTGGGGTTTTCAATTTAGTCATTAATGGTTTGTCTAGATGGAAAATGTATGGTAATTTCACTTGCACTACCTACAATGGAGAAAACGTAGTAGATTATGTAATTTTATCGCATTGTTTTTCTGATAAAATGGAAGAAGTTTTGACTGGAAAACGACTTTGGGATTTAAAATCAGATCACAAGCCAATTTATTTAAGTTTCTCTTGGACTAGAAAGAAGTTGTTAGGGTCAAAAATCAGTTTGTTAAACAAAATATCCCAAAGGGAAGAATTATTATGACACCATAAAATTGTAATACGTTCAAAATAACACTAGAGAGACTATCCGAGAAGGAGAAAATTTTGATCCATGGCCTTCATAGTCACCAACTAACACATTTAATTCAAAGCCCACTTACATAGTGCAAGAGATAAAAAGTTAAGAAGTATGAAACAAATTGCATTATGGTTAATGCTTGGTTTGAAGAATAATGCAAAAAGGTAAGGAGAATGTTGAAAGAGTCAAACAAGGATAACATAAAACTCAAATCTTACAAGCATATATCAAGAAATAAAAAGGTTGATTTCATGGTTTCAAGAAGGGAATAACTAATCATCCTTGGGAAAAATAACCCCAAATTTTTTTGGAAGAAGCTCCAAATGAGAAAGATGCAAATGGAAATTAGTATTACAATTTCTAAATTGTTTTACTATGCAAGAGACATCTATGAGAGGGGTCCAAAATTAGATTTTTGGTCTCCATAATTGTCCTAATTTTGACACTAATCTTGTCCTAATCCTACCCTTTAAACCCTCTATTTCACAATTGGAACTCAATCTTTTACACATATTCATGGACTCTTCATGACTTTGGTAAATATGGGCTATATATGGTTAACTATTATTTAAAAGGTTGAATAAATTTATGTGTCTTTGTAACTTATTTATTTTCCATTTCCTTAAAGACATGATGAAGTAAAAGTCATTAATTGGAATAAATGTTGGTTGGTGCAGGCAGGTTCTTCTATCGTCCGCCATTCGTGTACTTGATGGCAACTGACAAATTTACCTCTCTCACTGCCAAAACATTGTATCTATTGAGAAAATGACATGCATTCCTTGCCAAGGATCAGTTCTATACTCTAAAATAAGCTTGGAGCATTGAGGCAAGCACGAAAAGAGGAGGTCAGTTTTTGACTAGCACATTCTTGATTAAGTTTATGTTGTGGCCAAGAGCTGAATGTATAGGTACAGATAGGGTTTCTGGGCTAGAACTAGGTAGCAATACATTGGGGAATTTTTGCTATTGTGTAGACTCTATTTTGTATCGCTTGTCTCTAGGTTGGAACTATGAAGCTTTGATGCATATTTGCAGCAAAATCTAATAATTTAAGGTGCAATGCCAATTCAATCTATTCCGGGTTCTTATCTTATGTGATGTTCCTTTTTCGTAGTTGATATTCAATTTTTCATAAAGGGAAATGAGTTGGATGGCTAGGGCCCAGCCAACCCAGCTTGTTATCCTCTGTCGTGTGGTGTGCTATAATTTATCATATTGTTTTGAGTAGAAGAGTGTTTATTTTATTTATTTAAATCGTAGAATGATGGTTTCTTGGTGAAAACACGTGTTCATCTCAGATTTGAGGTCTTGTGGTATGTAAGTGTGTTGTATAATCTAACTTATAGCATTTCCTTAGTCTTCCTTTCTAGGTATTGAATGATTGTCTTTCGATACAAGTCTTTCCCTACATTTCCTGAAGTTTTGATTGGGTTCTGAGTTGTTTCTAGTTAAAACATTTATATTTTATTTTATTTTAGCTAAATCATTTACAAGTTCATTTACTTTCAGTTGACTTATTTTCAATCCATTCGAATGTGTTTTGGTTTAAACAATAGCTATGATACAACATAATTAAATCTTTAGAGAAATATAACTGTGATATTTTCCTTGAAGAAATATAAGAACTTATCAAACGACTGGGAATTATTTAAAACATTTTTGAGTTTAAATATTTGTTCTGAGAAAAATTTATTCATGTTTAACAAAAACCTAATGGAGAGGAGCACTTTTCCTTTCAAGTAGTCATTTATTGTTTTCATGCAAAAGTCTTTCTGTCGATTGAGGGTTTTCTTCACCCTTCACAATACTCCTATTTTGAATGTTTCATTATTGAAGGATATGTGTTACTTTTGAATGATTGATTTAATATTTCCTTTCTACTGAAATTTGTTTATAGTGCGTTAATGTTGACACATTTATGCGTGGTAAAAGTGATTGCCGACAAAAGCTGCTTCAATATAGGAGCAGTAGAATGCAGTACAAGGACATTGATTCCTTAACATAGGAACAACTGGTTCTAAGTATAGGAACAACCAGTTTTGGTAAAGGAACAAAGAATTTTAGTATAGGAACTCAGGGTTCTGATACCAAGTCAGAACACCAGGTCCAAGAACAATGTTTCGATACATCAATGAAACCTTTGTTATAGAGACAATTTTAACTAGGTTCATAATTATTCATTCTATTTCTTAAAGCATTTGACACTCAATCACAAGGGTATTTTCTTCTATTTCCTTTCCTTATTTCTCTGAATTTGGTCACAAAGTTGTTTCAATTCCTTTCTATTAAAGTTTTTCAAGTATTTCTTTCAGTTGATTCTAATACCAGACTTGCTTGGGGTTGATTCTTTCCATTCTTTTGATTCTACAAGTGCAAGTAGAGAAATTATAAGTAGATCTTATAGAAGTGAATACCATAATAATTTGGCATTTCCTGTGCTACACCTCTAATATTATGTAGCCCCGGGTTGAAAAATTAAGTGTGGAAGGAGTTTGCTGAATTACAACTCCGACACTCAAATTGACCCTCCTCCCTTGGTCAACATTGATATCAAACTCTTCACAATGCAAGAGGTAGAGAAGGGCATCAAGAATTTGGTTCTTGGAAAAGAAAAAGACTTAGTTTAACTCCAAGAAAAGTATCTAAAGTGGGGCTTAAAAATTCTTGCACCTCACATTACAAAAATTTTCAACAGCATCATACAGTAGGGGTCACCCACAGATTGGAGAACGATTTTGGAAATAACTCTTTTCAAGAGCATTTATGTCAATAATCCCTCCAATTATAGGACCATAATGATAAATCCCTTATTTTCAAAGTTATTTTGAAGCATGCTAGAAAATAAATTCACCAAGTGGGAACCGAGGAAAAGATAAACATACTAAAGGGAAAGTAGGTTTTATACTTAAACATTCGACAATTGGTCATGGTATAACATTAAGGAACATGATTGAAAATGTTTGGGAAAAAAAGGAAGAAGCCTTTTGCTGCTTTTTTTATTTCAGAAAATCCTTTGACATGGTTCATAATGATAAAATTTGGAAAATAATGGAATAACTTGGGGTTCCTAGTAATTTGAGAGCAATTGTGCATAGGCTGTATGAAGAGGTGAAACTCAAAATTAGAACTTTGGTAGGCAATTCTGAAATTTTTAGAAGTGATATTTGGCTCAAGCAAGGTTTTCCATTGTCCCTTACCCTTTTTGGTTTATATATTGACAAGCATGAAGAGTGGTTAAAATCACAGGGGGTGATGGTATCCATTTAGGTGAGTTTGTTATAAGGCTTCTTTTGTATGCAAATGATATTATTCTGATTGCTAAATTTTCTCTTGGATTGCAAGAACACTTACATTCCCTTGAGTATTTTTGCAGAAATGTGGGGATGCGAGCCAATATTAGAAAAATGAAAGTAGTGGTTCTCTTTAACAAAAGAAAACATAACTAGCATAAGTTCTACTTTGAAGGAAACACTCTGGGAGAAGTTACGGATTACAAATATTTTGGAATTGACTTGAATAGAAATATAAGTTGGGATGAATGTAGAAATAAAATAAATTTGGGGGCTTGGAAAACATATTTTTTTTTTAAATAGGTGTAAAGAGGCCGAGTTATGGGACTGGAATACCACTCAAATTCTTTTTAGACTTTTAGTAATTCTGGTGATTCTCTATTGTTGTGAAGTGTGGGCAAACAATACATCTGGCATGCAATGGAAACAAATTGGGAAAATTCAGAAGTGGTTGATTACAAAAACGTTTAAAATTAAAATTGAAGTTCCTTATGATATGTTCTTAAGTGAAATAAGGGTTATTCCTATTGAAGCGATCACTATGGTGTGAATCATAAGATATTCAAAAAAAATATTAGCAAATGGAAGAGGGGAAGATGGCCTAAGGTCTTCTTTATTGACATATTATGCAAAATAAAGAAGACTTGTTGCAACAAAATAACAAATGGTTTAATAAATGGGGTATTTCTTGAACATGTGTCTCACAAACAGTAAATAGTTTAAAACTTTTGTTATGGATAGTTCCAAAAGAATACTTGAGATAAGGAGATAGGGAGAAGAAAAAAAATATTATATTGAAGAGTTTAATCTCACTCATAATCATCAACAAAAAGCATACATAGGGGGACAATATTTTCTTGGAGAGCCAAAATTATTATTACTCAGTTAAGGACTAATTCTCATCAGGTCCATTGTGAAACGGGGCACTGGAAAAGGCCAAAAGAAGTGTGGGAAGAAAGAGTATGCATTTCTTACTCTTTCGAAAAATCCAAAACTAAAAAGAATTTCATTTTAGAATGTGAGGCCTTCAAAGATAGCAGAGAAACTTATGCAGTTATTTTGGCAACTAGCTCTTAAAATAATTTATTAAGCGAGGAGTTTGTCAAAAACTTGAGAGTGTTTATTGTGAGCCTTCATAATAAAAATCTTGAATACAAGAATAAAATGCCAAAACAATTTATCCCATATACTATCTTTAATATTTTGGATGTTAAAATAATTTCTTTATTTATTGTTTATTTCTTGAAAAAATTGAATCCACTATTTGAATTTGCCTTGAATAAAGTTTCCACTCATTTGCAACCTGTATTCCAATAATTACTGAGGCTATTACATTTATAGCCAAGGGAAACCCTTTACAATCCTCGACGACAACTTTGGCAATATACTCTATGTCCTCATGAACATGCCCACCTTTAAAGCCTACTTTGCAAAACAATTCCCAAGCCTCCTCTCTTGGCAGTGGTTGTATTTACATGGAGTGGTCTACATTCATTTCTAAAATCAGATCTCTATTTCGAATAGAGAATACAACTTTTCTGCCTTTTTTTCCTCACCAAATTCCACGCTTAATTCTTTCAGTCACTACGCATGTCATCTAAAATTAGGAAAAAGTTATTTGTCCTGAGATGGACAAAAACTTCATCTTCCACATATCAACATCATTATAAGGACAACTAGTGAGATCTAAGTTGATTGCAAAATCCATGACTATGCAACTCCAAAATGGAAAGCTAAGCAACTGCAACCCAAATCACATCATAAAAAATACTAATCGCGTTAGAGATGTTGCAGACCATTTTTAGCAATGTTGTTTTTCCAACCCCTCCCATATCATATACAACAAATATCCAATCACAAGGAGCTTCTATAAGCCACCTCTTAAGTCATATCTCCATAGATTTAATTTCCAACCCTACCAATCTAGTGTCTAGTTCATCTTGAAGCAGTAAGTTCGCTTGTTGTGGTGTCGTGAACAAAATTTGTTGAGCATTGTGAAACACAAAGAAGTTGGTTTGACAATTCTGAAAAGGTCATCGAAATTTTTCTTCCACTTTTGGATATTTGTAGAGAGTTTAGGGTTGCAAAGGAAGCAATTAATGCATCACTACCACCTTCTAGAGAAATCAATCAATTGTATTTCTCTTCCAATTGTGTCTTGCAACCTTCACATACATTTTTGCAGAGATTGAGGGGGCGTCTTTTGCGAATCTTGGATTGATCACTAATATCAAGCAAGAGCCTATTCATGTGATTTAACTGATTTTCTAAAAGGTGATGATTCTCATCCAACCGGATAACAGCATCTATTTGTTGGATGAGTGGAGTGATAACGCTACTTAGGGCCATTGTATCAAGCCCATGAGTTGTGGATGTGATGTGCGGGGAGTTGGGTGGGCACTCCTGTTTAAACGTGATGAGTTGGCGAGCCAGCACGCTGGTTGTGACATTTCATTGCAACGATGGGACGAGTTGGAGGACAACAATGAGCTAGGGTGGTTAGTTAAAGGCGCATAGGACATGATTACGATGAGACAACAAAGGCGTCGAAAAACTGAAAGTCGAGAATTTGGCTAAGTATGGAAAACTTCGTGAAGGACAAATTATATCATGCAAGTTTGGCATGTGGACCAGAAAAGGCAATGATGTGGGTGAGCTAATGTGAAGGATGAGCGAGCCGACATGTTATCTGGGTGAGTTGGCCAAATTGATAGATCGGCCTAGGCAGGCCTACCCATGAACCATCCATGGTGGAGTGTATATATAGGTAGATGGTTGGATGGATGAAGGAAATCATACAATTCTTAGAAGTTCAACATAGGTGAGCTTAAGGGTGAAGGGTGAGCTAGAAGGTTGGGTCCATAAGGTGAGTGACAAGGTGTAGGTGGGAAACTTAACCGAAGCATCGAGCTGGGTGAACAAAACATGGGTTTCAGTGAGCTGCAGGTTGGGCAAGCGAACTGCAAAGGGCGCGGTCCATGGCAGGTGAACCAACGAGTCTAACGAGGTGTGGGTGAGCCATGGAGGGTGTGCTGCATGCCAGTGTGTTGGGTTGAATAGGCGGTCTATGGATGGGTAGTTCTATGGTGCGGGTGGAACGGTTCTATGGTGCAGGTGTGACAAAATTAACAGGCGAGTCTATTGCTAGCACTGTGGATGGATGAGTCTATGATAGGGCAGGGAAAGTGGGTGAGATATAGTCGGGTGGGTACACAGAGTTAGGGCAAGCACTGGAAAAGTGCTTAAGAGAGGTCGAGTTACAGTGGAAGACAGGCAGACGACACATCATGGGCAAGCCTGAATGAATAGGTGAGTTCAGCTTAATGATATGACGACAGTTGAACCAGTTGGTACAACGAGTGGTGTGGAGGGTGGCCGAGGGGTGGGCGCCTCTGCGCAGAAAGTTGGGAAACTCAACCCAGTGAGGGGTGGGTGCTCTTGAACGAAGGTTTCGGTAGGCTGCACAATGCAGGCTGAGTTGTGTATTTTGGCAGATTTTGCGAGAAGGAAGTTGGGATTCCTCTTCAACGATTTTTATTATATATTTTGAAGCGTTATCATTATTACTATGGGAAGACTCATCTTCAGGGAGTTTCCCCTCCTGTTAAATATTGTATCCGTTGTGCATATGTGTAAAATTATAATGATGATGAAAAATGTTTAATTGAATTTTTCTACTATGTTATGAATGTTAATACTTAAAAAGTGAAAAATAAACTAATTATGGAATGTTAGGCATAGTCCACACTTGAAAGACTATCGCCATGATAACGGCATGAAACATTGCTTTTGGCGCCGGTGATAAGAGCCATCATTACCCATTTTTTTGGGTTTTCATTAGAAGCATAACATGTCTAAAGAGGTTGGAGACATTATGACACAATAAATACAAACATGTTGATGCAAATTGTTTGACCTTGTTGTGTTTCCAAATAAAACTCCAAACAATTTAATCAGATTTTAGAAATATGATTTCAAAATATTCATAAAAGCTACAATTAAATATAACTATCCATACATCGATAAAATTTACATATTACTATATATATTATATATATAGTATATATATATATATAAAATAAAAGACAATAACACTTTCTAATTATATTTCAATAAAAAATAAAAATGTTAATATTAAGTAAATTAATATTATTTAAATTATAAAATAAATGAGTAAATATAAAATAACCAACTCATTCTAATAATTATAGAAGCGAATGAATAAGTGCACCCTTTCCCTTTTTCAAACCTCCATTGCTCAACAAATAATTATAGAGTAGTATAATAAGGCCATAAATTGACTTTAGAAATAGTGGAAATTCTGGTATGATTTTTGGCAAAATATTGCAAAGTTTGGGAAATCTAAGTTACAACTATCAAACTTCAATATTTTTGGTGCATAAGAGTTTTTGATGGGTGTTCATTCATTTCCACCATCAAAAAACCGATTCAAACGCTCCTATGATCATATTTTTGGAAAGAAAATCATCAAATTTTGACGAAAAATAACTTTTCGAGTGAATTTGTAGACAACACCATTAAGTACAACCTTCCCATTTTTCAAATGAACAATATATTGACTTTATTTATTATCTTGACTATAGACTGACTTTTTGTAATTCTTTCACATAGGGCTAGAATTTAAAAGCAGACTCTCTAGTCGATTTTCACAGTTATTGATCTACTTTCAAAGAAGAATTTTGATAGTTAAATAATTTTCTTTAACCATATTTTATGGTAAAATCACCTCATGATGGGAAATTTGACCATCAAAATCCATCCCTTCTTGCTTATAGGAGAAATAAGAAAAAAAAACCTGCATCTGGATAAAATAAAGAAAACCCTACATTCATAGTCATCATACTCTTTATCTTGACTTTATTTCGAATAACATAAAGGGTTTAAAATAAATCATCCTTTCAGCCTTATTTTGTGTCTACCCTCTCTCCAACACATTGAGACATGGGAGGTCTCCATCCAAAATTAGATCTCCTTGTTTCCTTCCAATAATTACGAAAGCAATTAATAATTTATATCTGCCTCACCTCCACCACACCTAGACTTTGAACTCTCTGTAAATAGCTACATGTGTGGCCTACCCTTCCTATACCTCCGTTCTATCTCACACCAAAGTCTTTGGGATTTTGGTCACTAATTACACCTCATCTCATCCCTCCAATAACCACAAAAGGGGAGGTATAACTACATCTTCTGTTTTTTTATGCCCCTATGGAAGTGATTTTGGGGACAGTAATTTAAGTATCATATTTGTTGAAACTTGAATTTATTATTATTATTATTATTATTAT
>APFE030040117.1:6989-25911 GCA_000404065.3 Pinus taeda | reverse complement strand
TAGTCCAGGAAACCTTTTGCACTTCCACTTATTTCAGATCAAATGTCAAAACAGTTTGAACAGCTGAGATCATGGAAATTGGAGTTCGTAAACTTGCCGACTAAGTACACCGTGTTTTGGGAAGAAATGTCCAGCAATACACGCTTTAGCATCTGAGGAAGAAACGTCCAGCGACACCTGCTATAAAGTTCATGGCCGGTGAGTTGCACTCGTAGGTTAACATGTCTTGCACGAGGACTTTGCTCAAAAGTTGAGTACAGAGCATAGATCAGATTGAAGTATTCGTCAATTGTATGGTCCGTCAATGATTCGTCAAGAATGCAATGACCTGCAAAGCTTCATCAATGCTTCGGATGTTATCCAAAAGCACATTCACTGCCTGCACAATTTTTTTTTTTTTGAAAATCGCAAAGGCTTCCTCAAACAACTCTGCTCCAGCAGCTATCTCTCCAACAGCAGGGCCATCAAAGTCAATCTTAGCATATGCATAGATAAGCTCACTATCAACCTTCAATACTTAACTCTCGTTAGGAATGAAATGAATTTGTGAGGTTTGAACAATAAGTAATTGTTCACCATTTGGGATGAGCGATGCACTGAGACATATCTCCAGCTCTGACGTTCACGGCATATCCTCATGATGACCTGATGTATCTCCAGTGATTTTAATGTGAGATCTCATCCTATATTTGCTCTAATCTCCCGTAATCCAAGGGCAGTGAAATCCTCATGTGGCTCACCTTGTGCTAGCAACATAAGTGTGCATGGGTTCAGACGCCAAAGCCAACTTCATTCTCATAGATGGCCGATGTTTCAAGTCGTGCCGACGGTTCTGTTGCCCTGGGATCGTAGGAAGTTGCACAGATTCGAACCAATGTATCCAGAAACTTCTTTTACCATCCGTCCAAGAGTTTGCAGGCGCGCTAGAGATCACAACGCTGTGATGCGTTCAATGCGAAATTGTAAGGAAAAACAGAGGCATGTGCCTGGTAAAAGCGAAGGTTACAAGCGAACAGAAGCTCCAAACCCACAAAAGACGGTCCACACAGCGTTGAGAAGGTAAATCGCAACAGAAGCTGTATGTATGGGTTCACAATTTTCAGCTAACCCACAAAATGCATAAGTATGCATATGTATTGAATCAATATGCTTTGAAGGGCATGGAATTATAGGGTGGATGTGGAAAGAGGAGACGGAGAAGTGGGGATGAATAACAAAGTTCAAGTTGGTAATGACATTTTTTTTTTTGGTAGCATAAATCAGAGTGGTGGAGGCGTTGATTTATTTGTGTGGAGATGAAGAATGACCGCAGAGAGCCATGGCCATAGACATTCAATATGAAATACCAAACCCTCTATTTTTAGATTGCTGGAATGTGTGTTGCACTCAATATCATAGAACCGACAGTTCTATGAATGTATAGAGGAGGACGTTTATGTGTCAGTTATTGAATTCTCAAACAAATCGAAGTAAACTGAATGACTGAAACAGTGAGAGATAGAAGCCCTGTTCAAAAACCTAAACCTGGATACGAATATTTATTTACAGTAATGCTTTAAATTCAGTGGTGGACATTTGAGAGCTTTTCCTCGCGAACTCTCAGCTTCCGGGTAAGGCTGTAATTTTGGCGATCATATTCTAAGTCGATGGAGTCGTGAAAATTGATTTCCTTCAAGCGTTTGTCAGGCAGCGTGTGTTTCACTCAGCAACTCAGCAGTGTTTCCAGCTTTACCATTTGCTCAGCAGCGTGCGTTTCACTCAGCAACGTATCACTCAGCAGCGTGCAGGCCAGGCGTTTCCTTCAGAAATTAGGTATGCAGCTTCAGGCAGGCAGGCAGGCGTTCTTCAGGTAATGAAGACTGGGCCAGCACTATTCAAGGCAACTCAGATCAGATAAGTTGCTCAGGGAAAACAGGCCACTCATCATGGCTCTGATACCATGTTAAACAGACATGGACAACGACAACAAATAGGAAAGATAAAGCATGCAATACTATTTTATTAACAATTTGATATACATTTATAGTACATTTGGTGACCATTGGGATTCACATCCCAAGGTCTCTTGGACTGCTTTGTCCATTCGACTTCCACGCTAACCCTTTAGGATTAGGTGTCCAACAATAAATAAATAAGTAAATAAAATTTTAACTACTCTTTTGGTTTTCCTTAATTTCCCTTATTCACTTAACATTTTATCACTTTAATTTATTACTTATAAAATTAGTTCAACTTGTAAATTATAATCATTAGAAAATTTCTCATATCAACTTTGACGATCTTCTCTATAAAACCATGTAAAAGACTGTGAATATTATATCTTCCCCGCATATTTAACTAAACATCTTAACAACATAATAATTCAAGTCACCATAAAAACATTTATAATTAAAATGTCAACCATGGCTTCTCCATTTTGTTAGGGCTCATAATGTCATAAAATTTTTACATTACAATCATCTTACATTTTATATATATAGTATCTATAATAAATATATATATATAATATATATTTTTTTTTTTTTTTAAAATATAGATATTTTATGTATTCAATTATAAAATCTAGCAGTTATGATTTACTCCTTATATAAATTTTCACATTTTGATAAAAATAAAACCTTTAAATTGAACCAAAATATAAAAGCATATACTTTTGCTAATATTTGTAAATTAAATAACTTAACAGCACTTCAAATTACTGTTTACACTAATAAAAATTATTCTCCTACACATATACATTTAATTACATATATATACATTTTTTATGTCATTTAGTTAATATTATTTTGAAAAATTAATAAAATGTTAAAAAAAATAAATGATATGAAATTAATTTATCTTTAGACATTTTTAATTAATTAATAAATTTATTTGATATGATTTTTAAATATATATGTACTTATATTTTTTTTGTGTAAATCAACGTATTATATTAGTTCAAAATACATATATTACAAAAAGTCTGCCCCCGCAGATAGAGGACAACCCACCAACTTAGCTACGGCACTTGGTCACAAAATCAAACCACAGAACGCCGGGGCACACCACGAAGGGCGACAGAGGGTTGGGGTTCACCAAAATTAACAGTAATTCGACTACGCTTCTTACAGATCCGCGGGCAACTATGGTTGAGCCCAGAGCAAAAATCGACAAACCCATAACTAAATATTAAGAAAAACTGCAAGAAACCAGACACAACAGACTGCTGATACTCAATACATGTCAAGAACAATGTAATTCTTGGAGGTGTCCGGCCCAGTCGACACCTTAGCCTTGCCCGCCTAAGATGGCGCAGGAAGAGTGCTCTGGTTATCGCCTGCGTGCCCCTCCATCTTTTCCCTAGCATTCCTAGCATCCTGATTTATAGTGTTCCGCAAGAGACTGATTAGGATAGTGAGTTTTTTTGATATAGTGTCAAATTGTTGTTCCAGACTACTGATCTTGAACTCCAAACTCTCCAGAATCGCCATATGTTCCTTTGTCGTGACAACAATTGTCTGTTGATCTTGACGCACTTGGTTGGCGTAGTCTCCCTGCATGCTAATGGCCTTAGCCAACATTGTTTTCATCCTCCACATCTCTACTTGCGTATACACATATTGAGTTTCCTGCGTAGTGATTGTACCAGGATCCTGCACCCACTCCATATCCTTTTCCACCTCCTGTGCTTCCAAATTTTTCTCCTCTTCAGTAATAATGGCCTCCAGCTCCTCAATTTTCCGTTTTTATTTTTGCGAGGTGTGTGTCTCATAGGCTTCCAGAGCTCGTTTCAGGTCTTGGTTGGCTGATGCATTTCGGCTCCCCTCACCCGCCATTGTCTTAACTGCACTCGACTGGTCACTCAGCATTCTGAGGATTAGGCAAAAGGCTTTCCGCTTACAGCTCGAAAACACAGTGGCCTTGCTATTGCGAGGGCCTGAGATTAAATAGATGGAATTGGGAGAGTAACCGGGCATCTTCCAGCATATCCCCTGTTGGCGCATGTCTTACCATAATTATTCTTGATTGATGGTTTGTGTTTCCAGTAATGATCCAAAGTCCTGCTCCTACGGTCACCTCTCTTGCTCTTCTCCGTAGCGTTCCAAGTGTCCCATCTTCCGTATGGGCATCGACGACGCTCATTTTTAGTGATCATAGTTCTGATGGGAATTACCTCCTTCTGCTCGAGCATTGAATGCTCCTATTCAGCTCGTCCTTCGGCCTCTTATGAGCCTTTAATTCTCCCCACAGTATGCATGATTCTCATTATCATTTCGTTATGCCTGCAGAGATCATCGCCTCTTCGATCCTATCTTTCATTCACCAAATCCTGCCTCGAGAGTAGGGTGCATTTATTTTTTAATTCCGGGCAGATGACGTCCTGCCAACAACTGTCCAATATGCTGGTGGGGTTCTCTATACCAACATTTGCCAGATGGTTTGCAACTGCATTGGCTTTACGGCGAACAGCCTGAAAAACTAAACCTTTCAACCACCCCAAATGTTTAGCTATATTTTCTGTCACTTTAGCCAATCGATAGCGATGTGTAACCTTACTAGCTTTAGCTCCCGCATAAATCCTTCTGCTTGCTATTATTGCGAGCTGGGAATCCCCCTCAACTACTGTAGCACCCGCCTGTAAATTTCTCAGAATTCCAAGACCCTGTTCCATTGCTGTGAACTCCATCTCATTGTTCGTTCCTTCCCCTAAGGCTCTGTTGTAGATGTGCAGAATTTCCCCTTCACTATTCCTTATAATGCCACCTATGCCAGCCATTCCTTGAATACCTTTCGATGCGCCATCGAAATTTAGCTTGAGGAAGCCTAAAGTTGGCCGCTTCCAGATGCTTAACGAGGCATTTAGCTCCTATTGGCGATTCACTACAGCTACATATGCTCCATTATCAAGGTTAAAGGGTTTCAAGATTTGTAAGTCTCGATTCGAAGCTTTACTATCATGATCTGTTTTGCTTTTGATGAGAACCAATTGTCTTACATTTTGTTTCATAATATCTATAGAGTGATTTATGTCCCTGGTTTCGTTTAAGAATACTCTTTTGTTCCGTTCTTTCCAGATTGTCCATGTAATAAACCCTGGTATTATTTTCCAAATGATGTTGACCCTTTGATTGCTGGAGAAATTGCCTCGCCAATTCTCGATGGTCCCCCGGATGGACTCTCTGGTTCTATCCATTTGCTGCAAGGTATTTTCCACCCAATTCATATGTTTTCCGTTTTGCAAGTATTGAAGAGATGGTTCATAGTTTCCTCTTCCTTGTTGCACAAGGGACACCTGGAAGGGCCGAAAAATCATTTCTTGCAGAGATTCTCCCAAGTTAGAGTTTTCCTGTGCATTAGGAGCTAGAGGAAGATTTTAATTTTTGGCCAGAATTGAGAATCCCAGACCTTGTTGCTCCATGGAACCTTTTCAATTTGCTCTTAATTTTCGATACAATTTCTGGCTTCTTTGAGCATGAAATTTCCCCCTCCATGCTTTCCCCATCTTAGTTGGTCACTGTCATTCGCCTTTCTTATTATTCTTTTGTTTAATAGAGTTTGCAGGTTCTTGACATTGCTGTTTGCCTCAGTTGTGCTCTCTATATCACTGATTGCCCAATTTCTCCATTCCGAGTCCCTGTTATTAGGAGTCCAATAGTGATGGACCATTGTTTTCCCAAGCTCTTGATAGTTTCTTTGTAGTTCTGCAAACTCTGGCCTCTCTAACTTAGGGAGTTGTTGCCAGGCATCCTCCTAGAAGAGGGCTGTTTTCCCATTGCAGATTTCCCAGAAGCTGTTCTCCTGTATAATTTCTCGATTTCTCCTTGAGAGGTTCCAGACTAGTGACCCATCTAGATTCTATTGTATTCTGATTAAATCCTGGATGTTGTACGTTGGAGCGTATTTTTCCTTCCAATGTCTAGCCCAAGGAAGATTGGGTTCCTTCAGCCATTTCCACCAAAGTTTGGCCCCACAGGCCCTATTGATACTGAAGGGGTCAAGCAGGTTTAACCCTCCCAAATGCTTAGGTTTGCATAATTTATTCCATGCCACTAGTGCCCATTTTCTCTTCTCTGCATTTCTTGTCCATAAGAAAGTTCTTTGAATCACTCTCATTTGCTGTAGAACTCCTTTGGGAGCCGGGATTATGGAGAGCATATATTGTGGAATAGCTTGTAGAACCGCTTTGGTTAGAACGAGCCTCCCTGCAAAATTGAGGGCCCTATGGGTCCAATGATGACATCTCTTCTCCAGGTTGGCTATAATCTTCTCCCAATGAGTTTTTTGCCATGGTTTATCCGTTAAAGGAGCTCCTAGGTACCTCGAGGGCAGACTGCCTCTTCGGAAGCGTAGAATGCTCAAGAGATTCTTCTGCACAAATAAATGCGTATTGAAAAAGAATATAGTGGATTTAGATAGATTAATTTCCATACCTGAGTCTTCGCTGAAAAGATTCAGGATCCTTTTATAGCCCTGGGCTTCTTTGACTGTGGGAGATCCATGTAACATTGTGTCATCAACGAATTGTTGATGAGTGGTTGCAGGAATTGAGGGCAAGGGCTACAGCCCTTTGATCTTTCCTTCCTCTTTAGTGCTTCGAATGAGTCTGCTTAAACCTTCCATCAAGATAACAAAAAGGAAAGGAGATAATGGGTCTCCTTGTCTGAGTCCTCATGATGGGGAGAATTGGTCAGTAGGGGCACCATTTACCAATATAGAAAATTTGGTAGATTTGACCAAAGCTAAAATCCAACTTATCCATTGATTGGCAAAACCGAAAGCTTTTAAGATTGCTTCTAGGTAATTCTAGTTGATTTTATCATAAGCCTTTGATAAATCAAGTTGCATCATCATACCTGCTACTTTCCTGCAGTGAAGTGTATGAATCATTTCCTGTGCTAGTAGGATGTTGTCCAGAATTTGTCTTCCCTCAACATTTCTCGATTGTTGCTCTGAAACGAGGCCTAGAAGAATAGGTTTCAGACTGTTGGCAATGACTTTAGAAATGATCTTGTAAATAACATTGCACAAAGCAATAGGTCGAAATTTTGCAGGGGTGTTGGCTTCCTCTTCTTTTGGAATTAGGGCTAGGAAAGTAGAATTTAGAGATTTGAGAATTGAGGCAGAACACCGAGAATCCTCCACCTCTTCCCAGACCTCAGTTTTGACAATTTCCCAACAAGCCTTGTAAAGTTGATGCTGAAGCCATCAGGCCCAGGTTCTTTGTCGTTTGGCATATTCTTCACCGCTTCTTCCACTCCTTCTAAAGAGATTTCTCTAGTTAATGCAAGGTTTTGCTCATTAGAGATTGTTTTGGGAATAGATTTGATGAGTTCAGCAATTGCTTCTGTTCTATCTACCTCTGGCTCCTAAGCTATGCTGTTGAAATACAAAGTGAGCAGGGTTGAAATTCGTTGATGATTCTCAATAATGTCCCCTTGTTCGCTTTTGAGACTGAGGATTTTATTAACACCCCCGTAGTCCAGTGCTGATCTGTGAAAGAATTTGGTGTTCTATTCCCCTTCCTTGAGCCATTGGATCCAGGATTTTTGCTTCCAAAGGGTCTCTTCATGTTGGCAACGGAGCTGCCATTGTTGCATTAAATTTTTTTCTTTGTTTGCAGTTTCTGGGTTGCTATCTCCAATAATCCAGCCTTTGTGAATTTGCTCTAGCTGCTCCTCTATTTTGGATTTTTCTTTGAATATGTTCCCAAAGACTTTTATATTCCATTTTTTGATTTTATTTTTGATGTGTCTCAATTTACCTTGAAGTTTGAACATTTTGGTTCCTCTGGTATCCAGTGGTTCATGCCACCACTTCTCAACAAGTTGAGTAAAGTCCGGATGATTAAGCCAAAATTTCTGAAACCTAAATGGCTTATTTCTAGGAGTGCCCTGTATAACAGCCATCAGAGAAATGGGCCAATAATTTGACCCTCCACTAGGTAGAATGTTTGATTCTACTATTACTCCCTCCAACAACAGACTTTCAGATATTAGAAATCTGTCAAGACGAGAGGCGATTTGTCTATCACTTCCCCTTCTGTTATTCCAAGTGAAAGCTCCACTCTTGGGGTGGATATCCACTAATTTAGCTGTGTTGATAAAATCTAAGAATGCTTCAGAATCTTTGTTGAGTTTCTTGACTCCTCCCTTCTTCTCTAATAATGTAGTTATCATATTGAAATCCCCTCCTATGATTGCTTTCGCATTGGGATATCTGAGCTTCAGATTCAATAAAGTTCTTAGAAAAGTGTATTTCTCTTCTAACTTTTGAGGCCCGTAAACATTGGTACACAGATAGGTCTCTGAGTTGCCTATCCTTGAACTTCTATGGCTATAAAGTACCTGGTAGCTTCAGAGGAAAGGATTTTGATTGCATGTGGATTCCACAAAGTGACTAAACCCCCCTCCCATCCATGACTGGTGGTTTCCATGTATTCCATTTGTCTACCTAGCTTTTTTCTTGCGTTATTAAAAGTATTGCTTGCACATTTGGTTTCTTGCACAAATATAATATCAGGTTTTTCCTTTTGGACCTTCCTCTTTAACAGTCTCTGTTTTATTTGGTTGTTGAGCCCTCTAACATTCCAAGAAATGACTTCCATTTTAACACAAAAAATTAGTATTTAAGAGCAAAAGCTTCTAGAGCTTTCATCTTACCAGAGTTTAAGAGCATTTGTCCCATTTCCTGCAGTGCCTCATTATTGGATCTACGTCCTCTCTTCTTCCTTTGTTTGGAGCTGGTGAATGTTTGAAGTAGGTGTTTTGTTCAGAGTCCCATTCTTTTTGCTATGCCCAGATTCCTGTTCAGCATCTCCATCTCTGCTTTCTGCTTAGCTATGAATATTTCATTAATTTTCCTCACTTCCTCTTCCGATATGTTTTCCATCCCCTTCTTTCTCCATTCGTCCACCATGTCTGGTAGATTAACTCCTTCCTGCTCTAATACTTCTGTGAGCTCCATTTCCTCACTGCCTATGTCACTTATGAGCATCTCTGAATCCTCATCTGCCCCTTCTGTGCCTTCCTGATTCTTTTCAGTAATGTTTTGAAAATTTTCCTCCATTACTTTGGTTGCTAATTTTGTTGTTGTTTTGTTTGCATCAGTGGTCTTGTGCTCCTTATTATGGTCCTCTGAGTCAGTTTCAGTTTCCAACACTTCAAAAGCATTACTAGTGTTACCTTGTGTTGCGCTTGTTCTGATTGGTCGTTTCCTATTTGCTCCCTGTCTTGTTCTAGGTCGAATAAAGGTATCCCTGTTCTTTCCTGCCTAATCTTCCTTGTGTACTTCCGCTGATCTGTTTAATGGAAATTCTCTGATTAAATGTCCATGCTCATGGCACTTCCTGCAGCGAAATGGAATTTTCTGATAGTCAATAGCTTGGAAGTAGTCCTCATACCTGTATTCCAGCCACAGTCCTTCATGCAATGCCCCTGAAACATCCATCTCCACACAGATCCGAGCACAGGAAGTATATCTTCTCTGCAGAGTGGCTTCTGAGGCTTTGATAAAAGTCCCTAAATTGTCACCTATCTGTTTTAGAGCTGCATGACCCCAATAGTCTATTGGTAGTGCGAAGAGGCGAATCCAGACTGGCACTTGCGTGAAGGTTTATTTCTTTGGCACAAAGTTGGGTTTCCAAGGCTTCATATAGAGGTTCGCTGAAGCGAAGAAGTAAGGTCCACCATCAAATATTCTGTCCTTGTCTTCTAAATTTGAAAAAACAACTGTGAAAAAACCTTTGGCTCCTAGGTGTAGGCTGACATCACCTTTGGGTTTCCATTTTTGCTTTATCCATTGACACAACGCCCTTTCTGTTGGCCACAGTCCCATGAACTTGCAGATCACTGCATGTTCAGTCATGTGTTCTCTGTAGGCTTGAATTTCTGGGTCCGTCAGTACCACCCTTAGGGCTTCTGCTATTTTAGGCTTGCATGGGCCTTGAGTCGGTTTATCAGTGAGGTTTTCTGGCACATTCTCCTTCTCCTCGCTTTCTTTTTCTAGAGCAATCTTCTCATTGTCTTCTTGCTCCTTCTCTTGTTTATCCTCCTGTGTGGGATGTGCCTGCGCTTCCTTCTTCTTACTTCTGCTATCTGCTCTTCCTTCGCTCTCTTTTCCTTTCAGCTTTTGAGTATTTTGTTCCTCCTTGCCCTTGTTTTCCCTTCTACCCTTGCTGGTTCCTTCCTATTTCTTTGACCTTTCATATCCTACTATTTGCACACCTTCCTGTGCTGATTGTTTGTGCATGATTATCTGTTTGTATGTGGGGGTCCCTATGGACCCCTCGTTTACCATCTGTCGGGTCAGGATCTGTCCCCTCCTGAAAAGTTCTGCCACTTTGACCCTGTTCCTATCCAGTTTCAAACCCTAGGTCTGAAAATCCGTGAACTGTAACCCCTGTTTTCCCCAGCTCCCGCTCCGTCTCCTTTGTTTTTATATATGTACTCATATTAAAAATATATTATTTAAATAAAATTTTAATATAATATAAAATATGAATGATGATGGTGGTTAAGGTCCACTGAAACCAAACTTGGTCTGTCGAACCTAAAGAAACAATTATTTAGTTGATTAAGAATTGTTTAAAATTCATTTTACATTACTTTCTTTTCTTAACCAAATTTCATTACCAATGTAAAGTGAAAAATAAAATTGACTTTAAGAAAAGTAAACCCGTGCGTGGAACTCTCTTACTAGCCAAAAAAATAGCTTAAGTTAAAGAAAAATTAATTAAAATTATATTTTTGCAAGTAATAAATATGAAAAATACTTTGTGTTATTGAATAGAGAATTTAAATAATTTGCTAATAGTGAATATTATATATATATTGATTTCGAGTGGATGGTCGGTTGATTTTTTAATTTCTTTTTTAATTTAATTTGATGAGTGGCAATTCAATTTGGTGTTGAATATGTTGGAAATAATATTTCGTCTAGAGTTGTAGATCGACAAGGCGCATGGGAGTTGAGGAGTTTATATATATAATATAATAAATATAAAATTTTACATTATTTTAAAATTATTATTTAAAATTTTATTATTTTTTTTTTCCAATAAATATTTTAGAATTTAATTTATTAATAATTTAAAGATTTAATTTAATTAAAAAAAATAATAAAAAAAATAAGATATTTTTTTAATAAAAAATAACAATATTTTGAATTTAGGGTTTTGTTATCCATAATAAATTAAGAAAAGTCTTTCGATAGAAATCATATAAGAGAAATTTTTGGCCGACGCAAACCAACTAGGTGGTTATGAACCATGACAAAGACTTAAATAGAGAGCAATGTAGAAACCACAATTGAACAATAAAATTTAAATTATGATATTAATTTATTTTTTTCCAAAGAAAAAAATCAGTAACCTTTTATTAAAGAAATAATGAAAAGTTACACTAGCAGATGCAAAGAAGCATACAGAAAAAACTGCCACATGGGCACGAGTGTTGACGCACCCTACGCAACGTTAGAAGACTAACGCGAACAGAGAGAAAGAGAAGAGAAGGGAAAGAGAAAGAAAAGAGGGAAAAAAGCTCCAGCAATGAGCAAAACTCATGCTTCAAGTTTTTCTCCCCTTTTTCTTTTCGACCTTACGCCACTCACCCAGAGTGGCCTCGATCGAAGGAATGACTAACTGAGTTGTTTCGTTCGGTTGTCCTGATTATTTGTCTGAGTTTGATGTATCTGAGTGGTGTTGCCGTTTGTTGCCTCCCATGCTTTGATCCACGCTTGTCATCTCTGCTTTGTCTTGCTGGGTCTCTGCCTGATTTGTATGTGGCTGTGGATCCTTGTTGACTGATGTATTTTCCTTCTGGTTTTCTATTTCAACTTCCTCTATGGTGGTATCATCCTCGTCTGCTTCTGTTTCTTCCTCTTCTGTTACCGAAGGGGCTTTCTTTCGTGCTGTTCTCCTCTTTAAGACTTCATCTAAATTCTGCCATCCTCTGGGCTTCCTTTGTTGTGGCTTGCTCTTGCTGGGACATGCTTTGAGCAAATGACCTGTTTGTTGACATCCCCTGCACCTGAATGCTGTGTTCTCATAGTCCAAAGGTTGTTTCCACTGAATATTGTTAAAATTTAGGATGATGCTTTCAGGTAGTCCTTGGCTGAGATCTACCTCGATGCATATCCTAGCAAAAGTAAAAATTCCTTTTAAGTGTCTATCTGTATCAATCTTTAACATTCTTCCAAGGGTATTTCCTATAGCTGATAAGGTCTTGAAGTGCCAAAAGTGTAATGGTAGATTATGCAACCTTACCCATACTGGCATCCTTGATACCACCATAGTATTGGCGTCAAACTCTGGAAACCATGGGGTGACAAATAATCCCGCACTGCCCCAGAACCATGGTCCTTCATTGAGAATTTTTTCCTTTTCTTCGTCTTCAAGGAATATTACTATGAAGAAGCCCTTCGAGCAGAGGTGGATCTGACAGTTTTTTGTCCAGACCGTGTGAATCCATTGATACAGAGCCTCAGTTTTAGGCAAGAACCCGTTAAATCTACAAATAACAGTTTTTTTTTCCAGATCTGAAAAAATGCACTTTACCTCTGGAAAATCCAGCGAGATGGAGGGGCTCTCTGGTATTTGATCCACGATATACTGCCCCGACGATATATTGACTGCTGCAGGTTCTTTCCCCTTTGGAGGATCTTTCCCTTTGGCTGCATCACGATAGGTGCCTGTAGGTTTTGATGTAGATCCCTTTGACCCACCTCGCAAACAGTGATTGAGGATAATTGTTGAGTCCTGAGCTACCCTGTAATGCTGGAGTGAGTGATGTTCCTGTATGCATACCCCAGAAAATATTAAGATTTGAAAAGCAACTGGGATTCCCAGTTTGTCCTGGATTTTTTTTTTAAGCTCCAGAACCCTCATGCTTCCCCAGATCTGCAGACATAAATGCCTGCCTTCTGTTGATCTGATGAAAATTTGTTGCGCTGCATAGAGTATAGGGTCTTCAAAGCACCGCGAGACCAGGTCCCTACTCCTTCCCCTTTCTGGATCCACGGCTATTTCATTTAAAATTTTCCCTGGGACTGCCGATCGAACCCACGACGTACCGAAATGGTGCAGCGAATCTGGTATACGCCTCACTCCTCCATAATCGCAGTCAGATTTTCCTTGTCTGTGCAATGCGTTCTCAGATGTTGGCAAACGAGACCTGTCAAAAATCGATTGAGTTGGGGTTCTGTGGTTCGATTCATTGAGATCCTTTTCCGCAGCAGATCCGATCCAGGGCCCTAGGGGTGCGTCGTGGTCATAGTATCCTGTGGCCTGCCGTTCGAACCCTCTGCCATGACGCTGCATCAAAGGAATGGGATCCCAGATTTGTGGTATGAAAGACAGGGAAACCACATAAAACCTAGGAAACAGGTCCATACTACCCCCACTAAATATGGTATCGACCGTGCCATTGGAGAACGACCCTGGATCGGCTTGACGCCGCCACATCCAGCCATAAACTGGGGAAGATCTGCCAAACCCGAGCAAAAAGGTATCGCAGGGACAGCGCCGCGTCCAGGAGGAAACGATATGCCCCGGATTCAGTTCGCTGTGTATCCAAACATGAAATCCCTTGCCGTCCAACGGTTCAGCTTCTAGCCAGAGGAAAACTTCGGAGTGAGAGGAAACTTCCAACTGGTTCCTGATCTGTCCACAATATTGCAAGATTTTTGGACCTGTGTCGGCGCTAAACGGGCGATCTGAAACCCTAAACCCATGAACGAATCCCGCCGAGCCTGCTCTAGTCTTTCCCATTTTTTCTCTCTTGGAATGTTATTTTGGTTCTCAATGCCAAGTCAATTATGATATTAATTTATTATTAGAAACAAATATTATTAATTAATGGCTATATTAAACAGTTAGTTTTTTAAAATAAAAAATTATGATATTTAATATTATTAAAACACATATTAATAAGTAACGACTACATTAAACATTAGTTTTCAAAATTAATATTAAATTAATTTATTAAAATCAAATAATTATTAAAAAATCTTATTATGGGAAATAATCAAAAAAAAAAGAAAAAGAAATTAAAGAAATCAAAGTACATAAAATCCAAACAAGGAGGGAAGTCAAAAATTATAAACGGTGTCAAGACCCTAATCAAGACAAGATCATTTAATAGATAAAAATAATTAATGGATAAATAAAATAAAACAAAAAAATACAGCAGTGAAAAAAAAAAAATAAAATAAAAAATATATATATATATAATATATATATATATATAAGATATATATATATTTCAAAGAAAATAAGCGATAAATAAAACACAGGTCAACAATAAAATACCGAGATGAGGTCCAATAAACAAATAACAAAAATACTAAAAGGAGTTAAGAAATAATAAGATGATAAAATACTTAAGAAAACACAAAGGATCAAGCAAATAAACTCTAATGAAGAATAAATCAACAACAAATACTATAAAAAAAAACACCAATACATGCATAGATAAATAAACAAACAAAAAAACCTAAAAAAGTAGGATGATAGGATAGGGACCCAACTTCTATTAATAATCCAATCGTCGTCTTTATTCAAATTATTGGGTCTTTTTTCGATTTCTAGGGCCTCCCTCAATTTATGATGGCGGAAATGACTAACCCTAGCAACGGGTTGGGCCTCCTCAATGCATATGTGATGCTTAGATTTATCTACATGATCTGCGAAAGTAGAGGAGTGGGTCCTGCCATGCTTGATGTCAGCGACATGCTCACAAATCATTTGATTAATCAAGTGACCCGTCTCACCAATGTAGGGAGTCCCACAAGAGCATAGGATAACGTAAACACCCTTTATATTCTCGGGTTCCACTAGGTCTTTTAGAAATCTAAGGGAGCTCCAGATGGTATTTAATGGCCTAAACGTTGAAGCCACCTTATGCTTCTTTAGGATCCTCGCAACCTTGTCAGTGGTCCCTTGGATAAAAGGAAGATGAACACCAGAAAATCGATCCTTGGAATCTTTCTTAGCACTAGGACCTTTTTCAGCTTTGAGGAAAGCCTTAGTACATTGGTTCTACTATACCCATTATTAAAGAAAACACTTAGGAGATGTGCTTTCTCTTCATTGAGATGGTTGTCATCAGAGACTCTTAAAGTTCTAGTCACTAAGGTGTTGAGAACACCAAGCTTTTGAGCTAGGAAACGATGAGAATTAGCATGAAGATATTGTTTCATATGAGTTTTCTTATGAAATGCCTGATGAGAAAAAGATCCATCATCATTCATTGAGAGGAGGATGTCAAGGAACGACAAACTACTATTACTTTCAAATTCCATGGTGAACTTTATGGAACTAGATTGATTGTTAAGATGGAGGAAAACAGCTCCAACTCTTCCTTACCATGGGACCAGATGACAAAAGTGTCATCCACAAACATCTTCCACATCTTAGGCAGAAGACGAGAAGAAGCTAAGGCCATTGATTCAAAATCCTCCATGACTAGATTATTAATATATGTTTTTAATAATAAATTAATATCATAATTTAAATATTATTGTTCAAATATAGTTGTTACATGAAATTATGGTCTCTACATTGCTTTCTATTTAAGCCTTTTCCATGGTCTGCCTCTTCATCTAGTCCAGAGATGAACCACACTTGTTGGTTTGAAACGCATCGGCCAAAAAATTATCTTATGTGATTTCTACCGAAAGACTTTTCTTAATAACAAATTTTGATTATTTGTTTGTTAGGTTGTAAGTTGTCTTTGATTCACCAAGCCTATGGCTTGAAGAGCCGCGACCGAGGGGCATCTAATCTATTAAAGTCACTTAGGAATCATACTTGGCCGAGGCCTATCTAGCTAAGTTGACTGGATTTTTTAGCATGTCTGCTCCCCTAGCACAAGAAACAACCACCCCGTGATTTGATCCTAGGTCGCCTTGCTAACGAGACCCATCCTCAATGGGTTGCAGTAAAGACAATAAACAACAATAATAATTATTAATTAAATGATATTATAGAATAAGAAAAAAAAAGACATAAATTAAATAAAAAATGTTAATAAATGAAAGTCTAAAAGGTTAAAAAAAGAATTATTTAAAAGAAAAAATAATGAATTATATAATCAGTGGTGTAAGAAAATACAATAGGAAAAAGTTGAAATAATAGAAAAAATAATATATGAGGTAAAGAAAAAAAATTCAAATTAAATTTAAAAAAAATAACATTTTTAAATAAATAATAATTATTAATAATAGCAATATTATAGAAAAAGAAAAATCAAAAGAAAAGAAACATATAAATAAAAAAAAATTATTGAAGATTAAATTATATAATGTTATAAAAAGATTGTCTCAAAAGTAAAAAAAAAATGAATTTCAAATAGTAATTTGGCTGAAGAAAATTAAAATAAGAAAATTGAAAAAATGGAACTATTAACGAAAAAAGAAATAAAATAATAAAAAAATAGAAGAAAAGAAAATTAGAAAAAATAAATAGAAAGAAAATATATTGAAATAATTAAAAAGAATCACATATATATTATTAATAGAAAAAATTGTTAAAAAAAAAGTATATTTTTTGTTTGTTTTTCGAGTTGTTGTTGTTTCTCTAGGCTTGATTTGTGGTTTGAGAAACCGCGACTTAGGGGTATCTAAGCCGTAAAAGTTACCCAGGGATCGCACTCGGCCTAAGCTACAACAACCCTAAGCTGATTGGATTTTAGCATGTCTCCTCCACCTAGCACAAGTACAACATTCTTTAGGCTTGATTTGTGGTTTGAGAAACCATGACTTAGGGGTATCTAAGCCGTAAAAGTTACCCAAGGATCGCACTCAGCCTAGGCTACAACAACCCTAAGCTGATTGGATTTTAGTATGTCTCCTCCACCTAGCACAAGCAAAACAACTTTTGTGAGGTTTGATCATGGGTCGCCTTGCTGACGAGACCCATCCTCAACCGATTGTGCTAGTAGGACTTGATAAAAAATGTATATTGATTGAAAAATTAATCAATTTGTTACAGAAAAGAATGTATTTGAAGGAAAAAATAAAATAAAATTGTTGTTAAATGATTTGAAAAATATAATGAGCCAAAAATACCTTACAAATTAATCAAAAGAATAATAGATGAAGTAAAGCATAAAGGAGGTTTTCCTCCTTGTTGCCTGCCCTAGGTGCCTCAAAAGAGGTTTTCACCTAGAGATCTTTTATTTTTATTTTTTATTTTTTAATACTCTTAGGTTGCCTCAAGAGGTTTTCAACCCAAAATTTGGACTCAGGTACCTCATGGAGGTTTTCACCTAGGTCCCTTTATTTTATTTATTTTTTCCTTTTCTCTAATAACTTGGTGAGGTGGAAGCTGAGACTTCTTCAATCAACTTCACTACCTTGTTCATGCTACTAATGAATTCTTGCTTTGATAAGGGATTTTTGTAGACCTTTAACCTGTACCCATTGACAAGCAAAGGGATACCTTCTGCATTGTGTTGGCTTCTCGAATTGTTTATTGATTAAACAGTCGAGTACCACATTAAATTGTCAACCCGGGAAAGTCTTTTTGTTTCAAAGGTGACCTCGTACTATATGCACTTAATTCTAAAAGCATTAAAGGATGTAGTATAAATAGATCTACTTCCTATCAACCCTTACTCTGTGTTACAGCACTTATAAGCTATTGCAGAGATGAGATGAAATTAATTAATGGTAACAAATCTGCAGAAAGAAATGATGGTTGTTTGTAACAGAGGACCAGGACCCTGTCCTCAGAATAAGGATGTTCAGCACCTGCCTCTGTGACCAGTTTGCCAATACACACTGAAAAATCATAATCACCGGTGACACACTTCTCACAGCGCCAATCGATCAAGGAAACAGAGTATCAGCAAAAAGGAAATATCAGAAGCAAGGCTAGAAATGTACAAAAATCACACACACACTTAACAGGAAAGAAATGGGTGAATCTTGTGAAGAAGGTGGGCCCTGTCCCTCTCACAAGATTCCCCTGAACACAGATGCTAAGTTAAAATGATCAAAACAGTGCTTTATTCATCTGCCAAAAGGTTCAATTACAATAAAAATTCAGACTTGCTCTGCACTACAATACTTCCGTTATAACTCAATAGCTTTCAACCGTAGATGTCTCCTCTTTATAGAGGAGACATCTATTACAATAGATTGTCATTATTCATTCAGTTTGGTCCTTCTGTACAAAAATAGGAAATCAATTCCTGTTACAACATACTGTTACAACAGTGTATATCTTTTTCGTCCTTTGTTTAGTCGGATCCTTCTGCTGTTGCAAAACTGGTAGTCTTCATCTATCTCCTTGGGTCCTTGTACTATTCTTGGTTGTTCCGCTGTTGTTGTCGATTTGATAAATCTCAACTGTTCCTTGAAGTTCTCATGCTGTTCCTGGTGTTCCAGCACCTGCGACTAAGTTTTGCTGATCGTGCTATATCAGCATCTGCCAAGTATAGTTCTGCCAGCTTCAGACGGTTACTACCTTCCTCGACAATTGCTGTTTCATCCTTTGCAAATTAAGACTTTCCCGCTTTAATCAGTTGCTGTTTCTGGTGTTACAGCAACTGCACAGTTGCTGTTTCTGGTGTTACAGCAATTGTGAACTATAATTCTGCGGACTTCGAACAATTCCAACAATTGTCAGCGACTTAGTTAACTTCCAAAGATTAATTATAAAGATAACATGAATATGTGTTGAATAATTAAACATACAGCTAATGAGGAGAGTTACTTCATACCTTGGAATGATGAGGTTAAAATGTTATCAAGGGTTTCAACTTATGGGTTAAAAAGAGGTAACATCATGACAAAATATGAGGTAAAAAGTAGACAATATGGAGTCCTAACATCCCCCCCAACTGAAAGGGTTGCATGTCCTCATGCAACGTTTACTCTGAATCTGAGTCGGAGTACTGGGATGAACAGTGTAAGTTGCTGATACAGTAACTAAAGAAGGTTT
>APFE030040105.1:0-12830 GCA_000404065.3 Pinus taeda | reverse complement strand
CCTGTGGCCTCACTGGTATGTCACATACAATGGAGCACTTATATGCTCAGTCTCAGGAATGTCAGGCTATTGTGAAGGCTCTCCCTCATCATGAACTATCTCGGGAAGCGGCTGTGGCACTGTGAAAAAGTCACGGGAGATGAAATCCTCCCAAGTAATGCCCTGCTATGTCAACTGATGTACCACTACGATCTTGATCAGCGCATAATGATATATACTTCTATGTTGCTGTGTTGGGGTCTTCTTTTGTACTAAAACCACCATCCTCTTTATGTTGCGACACATGAAATATGGAATGTTCATCATACGTACCCTCGTGAAATGCATCAACAAACAAACATGGTACGCATAGAGACGCGAGAATCTGCCCTCGCAACTGAAATACCGAATGATGAGTTTCATCAATGGTGCAAACTCATCCCTCAAGAATCTGAAAGGAAAAATTGTGCTCAGGTGTCTCATATACCCAGGTTTGATGTATGGCTCATAGTAGAATTTGTCTAACTTTTGGCGTTTGTTCCATTCCTCTCCTACATTTGGTATCCCAGTGACCTGAGCAATAGCCTCTGGTTACAAAGTGAAATTTACTTCGGCGAGGTTTACACGGCCATCATGTAAATGTAGAACAAATAAACGAACTAGTTCACGATGATGCTGGGTTTGTGAGATCATCTCACAGTATTGGAAACATGACTGACGCTGAAAACAATCCATTGCAAGCTGGAAAGCCTGCAATTGAGCCAAAGAAGTAGGCTCCTCCCTGACATGCTGACCACCTTTGCCACTTTTGTGAGACCTCTGTGGCACATTACCCTCAGCTGTAGAATCACTGTCATACTCCTGCTCATAAACTGAATCTGTCTCTAACATGAATTTGAAAACATGATGTATGCAATATGTATGCTAATATATAAACTGCTCTGAATGAAATTGTGTGTGCAATTGAATGTGAACTGCTTTTTGCTCTAACAATGTTGTGACCAAGGGGAAAAAACAAATGCACAAGGGAATATTAAGAAAGGGAAAATATCAGGGAATTAGGGACTTTGAAATAAAATGTAATTGGGTAAGGAAGGGAAAATGTATACATATGGAAACAGGGTTTAGGGTTCATATGATAGGATTATGAGGGGATTAATGAGGAAATTTGATGAGTTACTTTGGGAATGAGGGACATCGGGAAGTAAGGAATAGAGTAGACCTTGGTGACAACACTGTTTTCAATACCCTAAGCAGTTTTTCTTATTGGAAAAAGGGGGTTTTTCAAAGTCTTGTTTCAATGGGAATGAGCCATGAACCCACCACATTCACCATCAAAAACTAAGCAAAAGCAATGGAGGCGAGCCTACCTGGCAAATTGATGTGAAGATTGGGTGATTTGATGAGCTTTCAAACCATTTTCGAGCTCCCAACTGTGTGGGCCGCGCTCATCACCCAGTGCGTAGCGCGCTCCCTATGCGCCGCGTGCATGCAAATTTACACTGGCCAATGGAGCCCAGTGCGTCGTGCGCCTTTTGTATGGGTCGCGCGCACCCTCAAGCCTATCAATCAACCCTTCAAATGCATATTTTGCCCTCCACTTCACAAATTCGACTTTTTCCTTGAGAAATGATGGAAATGGATGATCTTCCATGATTTATATGTGAAGAAAATATCTCACCAAATCAGATTTTATTTAAATTTCTCCATAACCCACTTTCATAATGTTTGGCATTTTGACATTCTTTCAGGATTAATAGACTTCTGCTTTTTGGTTCCTTCTTAAAATTGGTTGAAATAATGATTTTCTTTGACAATTTTTTGCAGGGATAGTTGTGATATGATCTGGAAAAGGAGACCAGGGCTGCACTTGGACATTTCAAGAACTGAAATTTTTGAAAATTTATTACAAAAATGAAATGTCCACTTATCTTCAAAACGGAGTTTTGAATAGAAGTCATAATTTATCCATATAATGATAAAAATCTTTGAGATAACAACCTATCGAGGACCTCCCTCTGGCCTGCTGGCTTTATTAAACTTTTGTCAAAGACCCAATTGAATTAACCCTAGACCTAATGACCGAAAAACAAAAAACTGTTATGACCTAGAAACTGAAACAAGACTGTAAATGACTTTTCAAGACTTGATTTTTATGAATAGACATGAGCCAGCAGTGCCAAGCACGAGGGGAATGAGTGACGCAAACCTTTCTGTCAGATTTATAGCATGCTCCTAACAAAATGCAACTGGTCGAAACTGATGGGACATCTAAACATGAAATGCAAAAAGAGTTTTGATCTCTGACGGAGGGATAACCTGGCCGACTCTAACAGATCTTGCGATCAATCATTTTGTGGTCACTTCTTGATTGGTCGAAGTCACTTTCTCACACAAGATCAATTTGCGACAAGTTCATGAACACATTCTTTTACGCAAGCTTGAACAAGCATAGCATAGTCAATCAAGACAATTCTTGTGCAATGTTCAACCCATGTTGATAGTTAGTGTGCACTGTCATTGACAATCCCTCACTTTTGGTTACATTTGTACTTTTATTTTGGTGAGTTTTGCAAATTGTCGCTTTTCCGTACCTTAGATTTTGCAAGTGGCATTTTCATGCTTTCAATTGTCTCTTTCATTTGCTTTCACTTTAATTATTTTTTTTCATGTTATCTTCACTCTAGCATGTGTCTCTTTCACTGTCATTTGCGTATCACAAGTGTCGTTCACACGTTTCTCTTCATATAGTAAATGTCATCTTTTAGCATGTGGAGTGTCGCACAATGCACAAAAGCTAGTTTTAGTGGTTTCAAGGGGTAACCTTTGTGTAAATGAGTTTGTCTTACCATGTAAACATGTGTCACACTCATTTGCAAAGTTTCAAGCACTGTCACACAAGTGTCGTCACGGTCGTCGCAAAGTGTATATTTAGTGTTTCACTTGGTGTAGGTCATTACAAAGTTGTTGCATTAAGGAAAGGATGTTGTTCATGTGTTCTGAGTGTTCCATGTTGTGTCTTCAAGTGATCTAAGTGTGTGGTTATGTTCAAAGTCATGTTTTTTCCTATGTTCCTCTCACTAATCTTACTCTTAGTCAAATTGGGAAAAATCTCTAACTCGAACACTCAACCTCCTTTAACAAACCTAAACTGTGCATTACGTAGTTTCATTCCTCAAGCAACAACCTTGTCTCTTGGCACCATGTAATGCAATGTTTCCATCTCCCGAAACTACACACTACGCAATCTCAATGCTCAAGCCTAGCCCCTCAGCTCCAAAACTATGCAATATTTCCCTCCATCCATGTTTGAATTGTGCGTTGTGCAATCTTAGTCCTCAAGCGTCATCCTTGAGCTCCTAAATTGCATAGTTGTGCAATCACATGGCTTCCATGTCCTTCTAGCACTGCGCAGTGGGAAACTCAGTGTTCAAGCCCTCAGCCTGGCTCCTTGAATCCATCAATTCCACAGTCACTTAGTCCAAGTCTTCAAAACTGTACAATGCACAATATCAAGCCTCAAGCCTCTAGCTTGAGTGCTTGAGTCCATTAAATGTGCAGTCCCTCTCCCCAGCCCTCAAAAACTATGCATTGCACAGTCTCAAGGCTCAAGCCTCCAACCTAAGTCCTTGAGTCCCTCAATTGCACAATCCTTGGACCCTGGCCATCTTGAACTGTGCATTGTGAAGTCTCATGCCTCAACCCAAGACCTTGGCCTCTGGAATTGCACAATCTCTGAGTAAGTCACTTAACCAGTCACTAGTTCTATCCCTAATAAGTGATTTCATGAAGCATCTTAGGCTAGGGGTTTATCAGACTGATGTCGTCTTGTCATGGGTGGATTCTAGTCATAGGTATTCTATTATGTCATGACATGATGATGATGAAGGAGATGGAGAAGGAGACAATTCTAGAAGACACCTAAGAAGTTGAGGAGATAAAATGATCATCAAGCAAGAAGATGAAGGAACACTAGATTATAATAGAATATCGAAGATCAATACCACATTGAAGACTCCTTATCTTCAAGTCATAAGGAGGAGGAAGAAGAAGAACACGCACCATTTTTTCAAGAAGATGCAAAGAAAGCATAAGCAAATAATGGCTTTACATTTCCATGTCATCATGCAGTCCATGTCATTAGTGTCATGTCATGAGTCATCACGTGGCACATCATTTTGTGGAATATGTAATTCAATATTGGAGAAATATAATGTAAATTGGAATTCCAAGAGTCTCAAGGGAGGTGAAGGATCACCCCATAATTTTTTATATATACGCCCTCATTGTAAAAGCAATGGACTTTTCACCTTGCCTTCTCCTACCAGGAATTGGAGAGGAAGATAGTTGTTTTGGAAGAGAAAGTGACTGCTCTAGTGTTCCACTAATAGGGCTAGTGGTGTTCACTATCTTGATGTATCTTGGAACCTTTACTTAATTTAGAAGCTCGTTGAGCCAACACACTTTCATACATATGTCGTGAATATTGTAAGACTATTCTTTGAATGTTTTCGATGTATGTTGTTTTCATCTGTACTAAGGAATTTAAACTATTTCAGTGGCTTTGGTACTTATCTTGTTGAAGGTGTGTTGTATTTTCTTTAACAGTTTTTTCTTCCTTGAAAACTATTTCTCTAGTTGATCAACGATTCATTCATATGTATATGCTCGTCCTCCTTTTCTAGATTAATACTATTACTTATCTTTAAAGGGCCCACTTTAATTTTCCCTTTCGGTAGAAGGACCTTGATATTATCTGTAGATGAACATTTCACAAGGCATACTCACTTGTTGATCTGAGATTATCTGTGCATTACTCTCTTTTTTTGAACTTTGTAGCCAAGGAAAATCTATAAGAATATATGGAAACCTAGCTGACACCCTGGATGGGGCTCTTATTCCAAACAATGTGAGGTATAATTTGGATTTCACATCGGGGAGACCCCCTTGGTTTATGGATTTCCAACACCCATCAACAAGCACATATCTATTCGTGTGCTCACAAGGTACATCAGTGAACCCACTAACTGCTGGTAAATGGTAGCATCCACCTCTTCACCTTAAATGGCAGTCTCCTTCCTCCAATTGGTCATTAGAGGTGTCTCCATGTGCTTAACACTCTCCATGCAAAACCACTGCAGTATCTTGTTCACATAATTTCCTTGAGACACAAAAAATTCCTCATCACCTTGCTATACTTCCAACCCAAGGAAGTAGTGCATGAGACCCATGTATTTAATCTCAAAATCCCTTGCAAGGTCCTCCTTGTAATATCTAATCAACTGCTTATTACCTGTTAATATTAAATCATCAACATATAAAAAAATTATAAGCAATTTACATGCTACCAAAATATGATATAGGTTCACATCCACTTCAATTTTGGTGAAGTCCAATCCAATGAGATCAATGTCGATCCTAGTGTACCAAGATCGAGGTGCCTGTCTGAGACTGTACAATGCATGCCTGAGTATGCACACATGAAAATCCTGATCAAATATTTCTAGTTTCTTGATTTACACCTCCTCCTAAATAACCCCATTGAGGAATGTTTCTTTTACATCCATTTGGTGTATCTTCCACCCCATATATGCAACCAGTGCAAGAATTGATCTAATGAAAGAATACCTTGCTATGGGAGCAAAGTTTTCCTCAAAGTCAATTCCTTGAACTTGAGAGAACCAATTGACTACAAATATAGCCTTATACTTGTCTATGCTTCTATTTGTTGCATGCTTAACCTTGAAGATCCATCTCGAACCCACAAGTGATTTATCCACCGGCCTTGGGACCACTTCCAAAACATTGTTTTTCATGATGGATTTGTATTCCTCCACCATTTCATCAACCCAAATAGGTTTCTCTATTTCTCCCTCAAAACAGGATGGCTCAATATCTACAAGCTCATTCATTAGAGCCATGTAGCCAATGCACCTCTCAAGTGACCTCCTTTGCCTGCAAAAAGTTGAAGGAGCTCCCACATTCTCCCTCGCATCTTGCACCAATCTATCAACTTCCCTTATTATTTTTCTCCCTTCTCTAGATGGTTCTACTTGAGTGGATGTCTCCACTCTCTACTCCTCTATTTGTGGCTACTCCAAAAATTCTTGAGGCTTCTCCTTTGGAGCTGAAAGCTCCTCTTCCAGTGGGATCTAAAGCTCCCTCTCAAGAGAGCACCACATCACTTTATCCTCATCAAAATATACTTCCCTTCACATAATTATCATTCTGAGGGAAGGTGAGTACACACAGTAATTGTGTGGAGGTTTGGTGTAACCCATAGAAACTCCCAACTCTACTGTCGGCTCAATATTCTTCCTCAAATATTTGGAGACATGGCAGTGAACAAAGGCTCTAAAAATTCTGAGGTGAGACATCTGAATTTATCCCTGAGAAATCCTCCTTCGATGTAATTAGACCAAGAATCTCATGGGACTCTGTTTTGAAAGTAGACTACTATGTTACATGTCACTGCCCACAAATGCAGTGGTAGGCCTTGGTCATGTAGCATAGCTCTTGCAACTCCCACAATTATATGTTTCTTTCTCTCAGCTACCCCATTCTGCTGTGGGTTGTAGGGTGTTTTAAAATCTCTTCGAATGCCTTCTTTCATACAGAGATCCTTGAAGTCATTCAAAGCATAATCACCTCCATTGTCACTCATAAGAGCCTTCACCTTCTTACTGGTCTCTTTCTCAACTATTGCCTTGAACTCCACAAACTTTGAGAATGTCTCATCCTTCTTCTGCATGAAGAAGATCCAACACTTTCTTGAGAAATAATCAACAAAAATAACATAGTACTTATGTCTGGTTGTGGAGGGCATCGAGAAAGCTCCAAAAAAATCAGAGTGGACTCTTTCTAAGACTGCATGTGCTTTACTGTCTCGATCATGGAAGGTGGATTTCACATACTTCCCCAAGGTGGAACCCTTGCATACATCCTTATACTCAAGTGCTCCTCTAGGGAGGCTAGTGGTTATTTTCTACATAATTTTCAGGGTGACATGATGCAAATAACTCAATCTCCTACTGACATCATGACTCTACACTTTCTCTTCCTTATTTCTTAATGCAACGTAATCTTCCACACCAACTTGTACAGGTTCTTTAGTTGAACCCCGATCTACTTCACCTTTCTAGTGGCTATGTGTCTCAGGAATGCTTTCGGCCCTTTGTTGAAGATCACAACATAACCATGTCTTCCAAAACTTCTATAGAGATGAGGTTCTTCTTTAGGCCTGGAACAAACATGAATCCCTATTAAATGTTAATGTACCAATCGCGGTAGTAATGTACCTTATGTCATCTCCAAGATCAATATGCACCTGGATATCTTTCTCCTCCAGGTCACTGAAAAACTCTCTACACCTTGTCATGTGGAATGAGGTACCTAAATCCAAGTACCACACACTCACCACCATCGTGATGGAAATGCATGCAATTAGGGTGAATTCTAGCTCGAATTGTGAAGCTAGTGTTTCACCTACTTCTCCTCCTGAGTTCTTCTTGCTAGAATTTTTGTGTGGACACTTTGTATCATAGTTCTTGAATTCATAACAATTGAAGCATTTAATTTTGGACAAATATTTCTTGTTTCCCACTTGGTTTGATTTTGGTTTGGTTTTAGATTTCCTCCCTTTTCCCTTCTTTTTCTTTCCAACCAATGCAAAATTTTCTTTGTCCTCTGCTTTGGATGAAGTTTCATCCCGATTATTTCTCCTGAACTATTCTTGCACCAAGTCGGACCACACCTTTCCCACTTCGGTAAATTTTTAATTCCATTTAAAGAGTCTTGGTAGATATGCTAGGAGTTTGGAAGACCTATAATAGCTAGGCTCACCAGGTCCTCTTCTACAACATTCACACCAACCCCTCCAAGGTCATCCTAAACTCATGTAAATTTGGTGAGAAACTGCATGATAATATCATTCTTCTCAATTTTAATTTTTCAAAGTTTGTCATTGAGGGCCAATTTTCTGTGATCGCTGCTATTCTCGAACAACTCTGTTAGTGCCTTCCACATTGCAAAAGGAGTTTATTTTCCATGGATATTTGAGATAATGTGGTCTCACACTCCCTCCAATATTATTCTCCTTGCCTTGGCTACATCTTTCTTCCATTAGGCTTAGTTTTCTGCATCAGTTGATCCAGGTTTTGTAATGTCTATCTTGACATATTCCAACAATGTGTTGTCATCAAGCATTGTCTCCATGTGATCCTTCCATGCAATGAAATTCGAGCTGCCTTCCAAGGCATACTCTAATCTTAGCCCGTTGAAGGTCATCTTTCCAATTCTGAAGAAATCCTACTACACTAAAGTTGCAAATTTGATGAGGAACATCTTTGAAATTATTGTTCTAATGTGAATCTAACTCTGATACCATGTAGAAATATGGTGATAGAATTGCAAATGCTCAAAAATATTGATCTAAAATCAAGATACACAATCCTACTCTACTGAGATGCAAAATTTAATTCACAATTTAGAACAACATTCACAAACATGCAATAAGAAATAACACACATGCACAATATTTTTCTAGGGGAAAGTAGCTACTAAAAACCCCTTTAGCTTGGTTGCATTAATCATATGAATAGAGATGTATTACAATTCCTTGCTCGCTCTATGCACAACCTGTAAGTCAATAACTTATCTCTCTACTCAATGAGAAGCTCTTACCCAGACTTAATCAAATTCTTCCTCAGCTTGAGCCCATATTTCCTTGCGTATATCTTGAGGAATTAGGCCCCTATTATTTAGGAATTTTCTTCCAATTGATTGAACAATTCATAAGGTTAATCATCTGGTTGCATGCAACACCTGTACACTGAATAATAGTCTACAACTTATGTTACAATGCCTTGGAATATCCACCACAACTAGGGAACTTGAATTTTTTGTATGCACTAGCTATTTTAGATTGATTGATCAATTAATTGGATGATCACTGAGTTAGATTGTTGTCCCACTGCACAACTGACCTTCCACTAGTTCTATCAATAATTATAACTAGTTTAACTAAATACAATTGGAAATAATTGACCTTGATTGCTACGAATTAGAAATCACACATGCTTAACTGAACTCCAAGCCCTCTAACTCAAATGTACTGAGTGACACAAGCCATGTCACACAAGTTAACTACCTCTAAGTTGTCTAATGATGTAGAAATTTGAATTTTCTCAATTTGACCAAGGTAAAGTCAAATTGGGACTTTCTTGTTGGATTTCTCAACAATTTATCGGAGTAGTTTAATCTTGGAGAAAACATCCCTCGATTTGACGAAGAACCAACAAAGTCAACATTGACTTTGTTGTTGCCCTGTTGGATTGAGCGAGGATTTCCCCAGGATTATCCAAATCCTAATTTATCGCTACTAAATAAGGTGAATCAAGTGAAGGAAGAATCTCTTATGGCCCCTCCCGCCCCCTCACATCACTCTCAATTCCCCAATACCAAATATATGTACTAGAAAATAGTTGAAATCAACACATTATGATTCATACATTGACACTAGCAAAAAAAAAAAATCATACATAAACATATTTGGTTTTGTAAATAAAGAAACATATACCAATAATTCATTAACCTATTACATGTATTCATTCATTCATTAATCATAGACACAAAAAACTTATCTTTGTAAAATTTATGATCAAAATTTCGTTTTCATAATTTTTTTGTGATCTTCTCACCTCTATATGATCTCTATCTCTTATACATATTATATCTCTTACTCTCCTCTACTATACCTAAACTTCCCTCACTCAATGAAGACATATATGATAAGAACCCATTTGCTTGTACCTGTAGTCGATCGAATGATAAAAGTACTTAGTGGATTGATAACTTGTAACAATCGGTTAAAAATAGTTGAATAATTAAATAAAAATAAAGTAATCCTTAAATACAATAACTAGTTATTTAAATGGGAATTCTCTATAGAAATAGTTAGGCATAGTTGAGGGCATGGTTAGGTGGGAAATAAAGCATCCTTCTTCAGTTGAAGGCAGATGATTTCTATACAAGTCTCTCCATCTATTTTAAATGCTGCTAGCAAACTTTGTATTTTCAGATTTTTGTATTCCTATATGGGAGGAGAAAGATCCCTCTCTTGATGCCTTGTTAGGATAGAAAGACTTCCTATGATTCCATAGAGGTTTTAGCCGACTTATCAATAAAGTTGTTTTCTCAATAAACATTCTCAAAAGTGGCTTGGAAGAAAGATTACTTGGGCTAATATGCTTCACACATTGGGATTGGTTTGAGTCAATTTCCATAGTCTCCTTACTTATGGATCATTAGGTCTTTATCAAACATTGTTAATTTGCTTAACCTTGAGGACTTGTTTCTTGGACTCAAGTTGCCACTGGTCTTATTTGACTATTGACAAGACTACTCAAAGCCTGTATAAATGCATTATACTTAGGAGATGATCTAGTAAAGAAGCAACAAGTAGTGACATCATACATGAAGAATCGTCATTTTCCCAATAAGCATGTCATCATTCCATCATTCTCTCATCCTGAAGATGGATCCCACTTGGGATTCGAAACGTCGATTCAAAAATAATGAAACTGTGGATTCTCCGGTTAATTATTCAAAAGATTCAAGCCACAGAAATCTGAAATCCAAAAAACATATATGATGTCCGTTGATGAATGAAATAAAAACATGTTTTCATCGGTGCCTAGGATGCATATAATTTGGTAAAGAAAAGACAAAAAAGGGACCATGTTCACTTGATTGTGAATCGATGAGGATGGGAATGTCACTACATGGTATCAAATTAATCCTATAGTGTCGGGCTAGATTTCCCAGAAAGATCAATGCAGGAGTAACAAAATATACACAAATATGAATCAAGGGTCTACGATCTTATTGCAATTGATTTTGATGAGTAATTCTAGGAAGCATAACATGAATGCAAAAATATATGTAATAGAATTTTTCTTCAAAAAGAATAATAATCATATGCAACATATGTATTGGTATCAACAAAAGGATAAAGGACCAAATATTGAGGATTATTTGGTATAGATAGAATTAAGTGATGTATTCCATAATGGGGTACCGTAGCTACCTCTAAAGAGAGATATTGACTTTGCAATTGACATTCTACTTTTTGTGCATGTCAATAGAGCATTGGTACTAGAGAAATTATACATTAGATTGTTGAGTAGAGAACTATTGCATTGTATTCAATTAAACTTGAACTTTATTTTTCTCTATTCCTTATGTGTTTTCTTTATTGAGGGCCTTAAGAAAATTGCTAGCCTGTCGTCACAAGGAATAGCATTGATCCTTAGTTTATTTATAAGATTTGATGAAAGCCTATGATTTTAATTATAGACAAAGTAAAACACTAGAAGCATAAAAAGAAGTGTTATTAAACACTCTTAACTTGTTGTTATTAAAGGCCTTCCCACTTCAATTTGATCAAAAGCATGTTCGGGCCTAGAATTTTCATGGAAACGAACACATAAACATGTTTAGAATAATAATAAAATTAACAAACAAGATAAATACATAGATATACAACCATGAAAAAAATTGTATCAAATATCCATAATGAATGAAACAGACAATGTAGAGATAGCCACAATAAAAACTGACAGGGAATCAATGAGTGAGCAATTAACTTGTAGATTTTCTAACTTATTGGTATGATAGACTTTGTTACTATAGGTTAAAAGTGAATAGGTAAAAATGAAAAATTCTTGAATTGGCTCTCATTTTTAAGCCTTTCTTTTTCCATGTAACAAAGTACCTATCCCTCTCACCATATGAGAGGGTAAGATATTCTTCAAGGCTCAAGGGCATACAACAACAAGGCTCAAATCCATTACAAGAGTATACTCAATATGAGCGTCACTTATGAGTATTGAACCTAGGTGGAAGTGGATAAAAAAAATTCCTTCCAACCACCCAAGATAAAACAAATTGACACTCATTGTTAAGTTTTATTTTGTCTTGTTAGATAATTGTCGATGGAAATATTAAGTCTTTTTTCACTTCTAAAATAATATTATTTTGCAACATATTAATAAAATAACATCGAGTCATCGTGACCTCTTGGTAAACAAGATCTTGTAGCTATCTCTTTTCATAGAATATATATACTAAAACAAGAATTAAAATATATTGAAAAATCTATCATACCAGATAAACAAAATCAAATACATTGCAACAACAATTGACTAAGAACTCCTTTGTTTTTATGTCATTATTGCAAAATCATATATATTCATGGCTATGAAAAGTCATTGGGTTATTAGGAAAAACTAAATTTACAAATGCACATAAATTTTTTTCCACAACATGATAATGAGAAATATTTGTAGAGACTTTGAAAATGGCGCAACAACTTAACATAAAATCCCTTGAGATAACTATTTCCACAAGCAAAACGAGTCACGTGCATTTGAGTAAGATATATATCATTTATTAATGGCATGGGTCTTATTGAAATAATTTACTTGAACCAACCTTATGCGCACATAAATAGAGGGCATTTTTATTTCAAAGAGTTTCAATCATTCAATTGCTTCCTAACATAAGCAAATGTTAAGCGAGATATATTCTAGTAAGAAAGGGGATAAAGTACAATCAAACAAATCCGTTTCCTCCCAATAGATTTTTTAATTCCTTTTTAATAAATTTATGTAACCATTAATGCTAAATGTCAAAGAGATTGTGAATTCATTAATATTAATTGATTATAATAGCTTGAAAACGCAGTAGTCTATAACGCGACTTTTTGAAAGCTCTTCCGGCAGATTTTTCCGGTCAAAATCCGGCAGCAATTCATTGGAATCCCATGTTTGATAGCTAGTTTCTGCACAATC
>APFE030040097.1:7398-24900 GCA_000404065.3 Pinus taeda | reverse complement strand
CAAGTCCCCATATAAATGTATCAAATTTCTGATACCACATCCTTGGTGATTGTTTTAACCCATACAGAGACTTCTTTAACTTGCATACCAGTTCTTTATTACCCTTCACCGCAAAGCCTTCAGGTTGCTTCATGTAGACTTCCTCTTCCAAATCCCTGTGAAGAAATGTTGTCTTCACATCCATCTGTTCTACCTCAAAATCAAAAGCAGCAGCAACAGATAAAAGTAATCTAATAGAAGTACCTTGGCAACAGGAGAAAAAATATCACCAAAATCAATTCCCGGCACCTGGGAATAACCTTTTGCTACCAACCGAGCTTTGTATTTCTCCACCTTCCCTTCTGCATTTGTCTTCTTCTTGAACACCCATTTGCTGCCAATGGGTTTCCTTCCAACTGGAAACTCCACCAGATCCCAACAATGGTGTTGTATAGGTCCCCGATCTGTGTGATGTTTGCCACTCCATTATGATTTAGGAAGGAAATCAAGCCAAGAGGGAGATGGTGTGAGTTGCTGCAACCAATCCATGGATCAATCCCAATGTGGACAGACATATTGTTGCCGATCCGCCAAGTAAGACCCCTTCTTATGATGGGAATGGTATTTATAACATCCCTCTAAATCACCGATATTCCTTTCCTGTTCCAAGCAAGTAACCTTAACCAGTACATGACTGTGCGTGGCCATGTGTATTTATAGGTAACCACCTCTGACCAAAGGCTCTTCTGCTTCAGGAGAAGCCATCCTAATTTGGCTGCAAGTGCTTGAGGAAAGGTAGAGAGGTTCTTGAGGCCTCAAACTCCCTATTTTTTGGGAGTTGCAATTCTACTCCATTTGACCCACGCATAAGGTTTTCCCTCCTTGTGACCCTTCCATAAGAAGTGCCAGTAAACTTGCTGAATCCTTTGTAATATACCTTAGGGGATCTAGGACAGAGACATCCAGAAGACTGGTGTTGGTTCCAGAACCGATTTAATAAGCACCAGTCTACCTGCTCTGGATAGTAGATGATGGCTTAAAATATTAATCTTCTTTCCACCTTGGCAATCAACCAGGTCCAAACTGCAATTTTGTATCCATCTGCTTTTATCCTGAAACCCAAGTACTTCAATCCATCCTCCATTGTCAAGTTTTGGAAGGGGAAGTTTTGGAGTGCATGATAGGTCTACTGTTGAGTACAAGCCGAGAGAGATATAGTGGATTTGGCCCCATTTATTTCCATCCCTATTGCGGAACAAAAAAGATTTAGCACTTCAGAGAGAGTGTTGTTGTCTTGAATGCCTCCATCTAAGAAGATGAGCATGTCATCCACAAAGAGCAGATGTGTTAGAGTGCATTGCTCCATGATATTGAGACCCTTGAGCCTCCCGACTCTTTTTTCCGACACAATCAGCCTGCTTAAGCCTTCCATCACAATAAGAAAAAGCAATGGGGAGAGAGGACACCCTTTCCTGATTCCTCGCTCCGCTTGAAAGGAATGGGAGACTGATCCATTGATTAAGGTTCCAAAGGATACAAATGTAATGCAACACATTATCCATCTGATAAAAACTAGTGGAAAGCCCAGGTGAGTAAGGATCATCCTTAAGAATAACCAGCTGACCCAGTCAAAGACCTTTGAGAGGTCAATCTTGAGAATCACCCCTTTAAGCTTCTTATTTTTTGATGGAGTGTAAGGCCTCTTGTGCTATGTCGATGGCCTCATGGATTTTTCGATTATGTAGGAAGGCAAATTGTTCTGAGGAGATGTTGCTCGATAGGATCAACTTGATGCAGTTAGCAATGATCTTCGCAATAATTTTATATAGGCAGTTACATAGGGATATAGGCCTTAAGTCATTGAAGGATGGCGGGGAGTCTGTCTTAGGAATGAGGGCTATACAGGTGGAATTTATAGGTTCATACATTCTACCCCATGTACAACATTCCTCGATCTCATCGGGTAGATCTGGTCCAATAATGTCAAAGAACGTACGATAGAATTCCACAGACCAACCATCTGGCTCCGGACTTTTGTCCTTCTTAAACCACTTCAGGGTGCCCTCCAGTTCCCCCATAGTAACAGGTTCTATGAGATACTCCACCAAGTCAGGTTCCACAAATCTGGGAAAATGCATTTCAATGCGAATGATATCAGCTAGAGGTGTGCTTGGTGGGGCTTTGAACAGCTGCTTGAAGTGAGTGTTACCCAGCCGTTCCAGCTGATTATAAGTTTTAGCAATCAGACCCTATTTCATAGGCATCTGCTAGATAACATCACTGGCTTTCCTTCCATTTGCAAATTTATGGAATAATTTTGTATTTCCATCCCCCGCTTGTAACCAAATTGCGCTACTTTTGAGTCTCCAAGTTTCTTCCTGATCCAACAGAATCCTTGATCTCTCGGTTTCCAAGACCACAAGGTGTAGTTTTGCTGCTATATAGGTGTACCCTCTTCCCTGTTCATCCATTAGAGTGGTCAACTGATTTTCAATGTCACCAAGGGTATGTTCCTCCTTGGCCTTTTTCCTTTTGGCCCAATCTATGGATAATCACTTGAGTTTGATTAGGTTACTATAGAAACCCTCAGCCTTACTATGGACATTTGGTAAGGGATGGGCCTTCCAAAATTCTAAAACCAACCTAAGATATTTAGTGTCCTTTAACCAGGTCGAATTAAATTTAAAAGGAGCCCTAGGTTTTTTGAAAGACCCTGCCACTTCCAGATAAATAGGGGAATGATCCGATATTCCTCTAGTGCCCACCCACTGTCTATAATTTGTGAGGAAATTAAGTGGATCTTCATGAATGAGATACCTATCTAGTCTCCTCCCCCAAGCTACATCTCTAGTCCTTCTGTTGTGCCAGGTTGGCAGCTTCTTGTTCATAGGGACATCGATAAGACCATGTTGCTCCAAGAGGATGTCGAGCTGATCCGAGAGTGGATCCAGCTGCGAGTGGTGTCCCCAGAATTCTTCATGTCCGATGGAGAAATTAAGATCTCCCTCTAGAATAGTGGATTGGTCTATCAGGGGATTCTCAAGGAGTTGCTGCAAGAAATCTAATATACTGTGATTGGGTGCATAAATGTTCATAATACAGAGATTTTTTCCTAATTCAGCTGAAAATATATCGACACCCAGGAAACCTTGACCTACCTAAGTTAATGTAACCTTGATGGTTCGAGGGTTTATCCTGAGAGCTAGACCACCAGATCTCCCAGCAACATCCAGGGCTTGAAAGTGCCACGCTGGCATGATAGTTAGAAGGGTCCTAACAATCATCTCAAAGCTACCTAGGGTTTCTTGAAGAAAAATAATGTCACAAGGCTCACAACTTAAGAGTCTCTTAAGGGTTAATTTTTTAGAGGGACTAGCTAATCCCCTACAGTTGAAGGAGAGCCACTTCATGGCGAAACATTGTCGAGGGTGTCTGGTGCTCTAAGTACCCTTTCAATGGTGTTCTGCCTCCCCTAAGCTACATCATCGCCATCAATATTAATGGCTTTGGAGATCTTGGAAAGCCTCCCCCGGGTGCGCTTATGCTCAACATTAGAGGTATGATACCCAATCTAAGCGATTCAGGGATTTCCTGATGGCGGGAACGGAGGTTGTAGGAATGTGAACCTGAAGCAGAAAGGGAAATAGAATTTTGTTGGAGCCCCTGTCGAAGGACAGCCGGGAGGTGGTGGAAAAGATAGGCAATGGGTGATCACGTGCACAGGTAATGGGAGAGGTAACCAAACAAGGTGATGATGCAGATGATGCCAATGAGAAGAAATATTGATTAAAATTTAGTGCATAGGATAAGGGATAAGAAAATGTACCTGATGTAGGAGCAGCCTCCCCAGTAGATCGGGATCTAGTCATATGAGGGGAGATTGGCAGCATCTGGGAAGCATTGGATGGATGAGCAGTGACCCCATCCACATCCTTTGGACTATTCGGAACTGTGGGCTGCTCATCCACAATTGGGTATTCTGTGTGGTGATGTTTGGTTCCCTTTGTAGTAGCTGGAGTAGTAGGCATGAGCAGTGGGAATTCTTTGAAAAGATGACCAACCTTATGGCATCGTCTACACCTGAATGGAACACCTCCATAATCAAGATTTTTTCAGCGAGAGAAATGCCTCCAATGTAGGGTAATCTTTTCCTCCAGGCCTTCTATGGTATCCAAATGAACCAGGATGCAAGCCATAGTCATATTCCCTGACGTTTCATAGGACTGATCATGTTCCAAATAGGTGCCTAGTGCGTTGCCTATGCGCTTAAAAACGACTGGAGTCCAGTATTGCATTGGAAGGCCTGGTAATTGAACCCAAATCAGCCCAGCTCCCATTTGTTCCCTCTTAGGATCAAATAAGGGATCCCATCTTTTTAGCAGAATAGGGGCTAATTCGATATGCCAAAATCTAGAGAGTATCCAGTCTGTGTACTCTTCCCTGTGGAAATGAAGGGCAAACCATCCTCACACAAGCACCCATATGGTGGGTAATTCTTTGAGTAAAGAACCCTAAATCTTTGAGCCCTAGAAACGAAGTCTCTGCACAATATAGTTTCACCCCCAAACTTGGCCCACCAAGACCTTCTTCGTTGTATCAACAACTTCTCCCATCGAGAGGTCTTCGCCCAAGGATATGTTGATGTCCCTGTCGATAGGTTTTAGGCACCTTCCTTTATTTAGCTTGTCAAATCTCCAAGCTGTCAGATAGTCCCAAAAGATGTCCCTGTATGCCTTGGTTAACCGTCTGTGGGGTGGGTGGGGTCGATATAGTGTTTGGGACTGAGGAGCTAAAGCATCCAAAACGGATAGGGGTGCTAGGAGATGGGCCACCAAGATTAAGGGTGCTACCAGATAGTGTAGGGACAAGGTAGGTAGCAGTCCCAGGAGGGGGGATGCCAGAGGAGGAAGGGTTTTAGGGTGGGGTGGAGATGCGAGGTAGATGAGGTAGCGGCGCATTGAAAGTGGGCAATGGTTGCAGGCAGGTACTGAGGAGATTCAAGGTAGCTGAGGAAAGTAGTGGGTAGTCCAAGCCGGAGGCGTCTTCAATGTTGACAGAGGGCGGAGGATGGGGAACATATGGCCCAAGTCTGTCCAGTGCAGAGGTAGGAGCTGACAGAGGTCACAGAGATGCAGCAAAAGGACCAGAGCCTGACATAGCGTGATGGCGAGACCAAATGACCTCATGGGGATTGGGGTCCTCTGTATAGTCCACCTCGTCCAGGTCCATTGCAACTGATAGGAAAATGGTCAATGGTGGTTATGGACTACGAGGAAGGCGGGAGGACCATAGGAACGGAAAATGCTAGAGAGATTGTGGGAAGGAGGTAAGGTTGAACGGAGTTTGGCGAGCTGTGGAGGTTAACCCTTACCGTCAGGTGCCTGGAAACAGTGCCACGGTAATTCGATTATCGATGACCATCAGAGCTCCGCTAGGGTTTCTTTTCCTCTTCGTTTTCCGCCATTTTCGAAACAATTATTTGTTTATGTTCTTGTCTATAATTTTTTTTGGAATAATTTATAAAGATGTAACAGTCAGGTGGTTTCAGATTTTAGATGTTTCATCAAGTATATTCCAGTATAATACTGTATTCCAACTTTGTTTATTAGACAATATTTGTTCAAGAACCTTACATGTCATATTTGGCTATGATATAACTGTTTACTATTTCAGTATTACAGTGAATTGATCAATGGACATAGGGTGCTTGTAAGAGATTAACTGCATACATGAGATACATTTTGGGCCTGTTTCGGTACACCAAACTTTATTTATAAGATATTCAATACATGTTCAGGTACACCAAATTTGTGTATAAGATATCCAATAAATAGAGTTACTTTACTTCATTGTTGCTCCAGAATGAAGTATTTTCTTTTAACCTGTCATTAACTCTGTCAGTATTAACTATTTAACATGTTATTTAATTTGTTTAAACCATCAATAGATTGTTGTTGTAGTTGGTGCATTTTTAGTGGGAAGATACCATTTTGTTTGAACACTTTATTTAGTTTATTTTTTACACAAATTTTCTTATGAACAATATTTCTGTGGATGTCACGATTTGTTAAAAGTGAGGACTCATAAATAGTGAGCACCTTATTCACATCCACCTACTCATTCTTTAAACTTTATATTGAATCACAATGCAGGAAATTCCAAAAGAACATGGATCTTGGCAATGATACAAAATTGCCTATTATGAGGGGCTGCAAGTATTTTTGGCATGAACTTTCAGGATATATGATTGGTTTGATTGTTGCTCTTGTTTCAGGAATCTTGACATGATTACCACAGCCTGCACTTCTGTATTTGGTATTAATTAGCATCATGCACTTTAAACTGGATAACTTGCAAGTTAAAAATATATTTTTTTGGCATCTTCATTGTGCTCTGGTATTCCTCAGTTACAAACTAGAAAGTTTTCATGTCATTGTCTACTTTGAGAATATGAATGAACTTGCATAGATTCCCTTTGAGAATATCTTATTGGGAACCTATTTTAATTTTTTTTGTGAGTTCACTCACTTATTTCTTCCATTTTCTTTTTAGTATCCTTAGATGAAATGGCATTTTTTAATTTTTGGAATGGGTTATAGTCGTTAGGAAGTATTGAATAGTTAAGAGAATTCCTTCTTTCATGTATGAATGTAGTTGTTTACCTTTGGACACATATTAATAGAAAGTGTATTCTGTCTCCAATTAAGAGATTTTTGGAATTGCCTTGCACTATATTATAATCAGTATTTTGACCTTCAATCAAAATGAACGAGTACGTCTTCCATAATTTTCCAGGGTTCTAACATTAGAAAATACTCTGACTGCATTTGATTTCGTGTATAAAACGTATTTTTCCATTGGATGTTACATGGTATTTATGATGCCTGCCTCTAGTATTTTTGCCATTTGGAGTCAATGAGTTTACACTAGATTCTTTGTTTAGAGACTTGAGGTGTTTGGATGTTTCTAATATTGTGTAATTGCAGTGATGAATGGACTGATAAGTTTGACCCAAGTAATCGTACAAAATTTTTGTTTAAGGTCCATTTTTGTCAATTTAACTTCATCCTATTGCCATTGAAAAATTAGAGCCTTCAAGTTCATGCACATTTGATCCAAAAGACTAATAATACCCAGAAATGGTCGTTTCTCATTCAAAAATTGAACACACAGTGAGGGGAATTAGAAAGATGGAACCTGATTGTTTTATAGTGGTCCACTATAAGTAACGTCTTAGAGTCTGTTTACGAAATATAATGCCCAGAAATTGATATAAAGGCACAACACTTCATAACGGTGCTTGTATCACCATCAAACCCTAAACCCCATAAGCTGAGTGGTTAGAGCACCCAGATCTTGTTTATGACTAGGTTGAGAAAATGTCCTCTTGTTGGTTTCAAGATCATTTTGACCTATATCATCGATCATTCCATAGTGCACCTTTTCTAGGCTCGAAAATTGTCCCTCAGCGTTGACTTCATGTGGATTTGTTAGAGGTTCGTTGTCTACATTTCCTTTTAAAAATCTAGTGCATGAATGATTGCCCACATGTTCATGAAGAAGAGAACATCTTTGCATTTGATGTGGTCCAGAGAGAAATTTTTTATTTGGTCAAGCCTGTATTCTTCATCAATTATTTTCTTGAGATTGTTATCATTCTCGTCACTATAGTTGTATATGTCATCGAGGGTTTCATTACAGGTTTCATCAATATTCTGGGCTGTCCAACTTTATTATTGTCAAAAATAGAGCCATCTAGAGGTGGAAATGGATCTGTATGACTAAAAGCTTCAATAATTGTGTGTTTATAACATACCCTTTGTTCATCTACCAAGGAATATCCATCACATATGTCAATAACATTTTCTTCCATATGAGTATTGACAGTAAAAGGAAGAGACTTCCCTATCCCATCAGGCTTGAGGAATAAATTCAAATTGTAGGCATAAAAAATAGCAGGATTGTTGGATTCCATGATATAGGATCTTTGAGGATTGAACTATAATATTAATTGTTTCTTCACTCAGATAATAATAATGGTCACATTATTACTTTGTTGGCTTTGAAAAACCTTTTGAGTTTATTGACCTCAAACTATAGGAAATCATTATTACTTCCATTTATTTCTTACATGATCATGATTAACATCAAAGTGCAACGTGGGGGTTACATTACTCCTCAAACTCACAATGAAATGTTGAGGTGCCAAGTATATTACCATGAAAGTCTACAGCTCCCTTAATTTCAGTGTCTATGAAAATAGGATTAGTGTGATTGAACTATATTTCTGTGACCTCAAAAGTGTTTTCAGGATTTAAATTATCAGCAAGGGAAGAATGATCTTCATAATCCTTTTCATATGGTTGATCTTTTGGGGTAGAAACATGGTTTCTACCTATCTAGAACTACATTTGGGTTGTATCATCGGTGGAAATATTAAAAAATTCTTAATTTCCTCTGTTTATCACTTTTTCATGTAGGAAATCATGACTGGCATCCTCACAATGGTGAAAATTATTATCATGCTCCTTGTTTTCATGCAAATCATTCATAGAATATAGGACAGATACATCAACGCATAGTTGTTCTTTGATGAGGATGGGGTTTAATGTGGGGCCACGTTGGTCACAAGTAGCATGTCCAAGAACTAATCTTGTGAATTTGAAGGGTCTTTTCCAGTGATATTGTTATCATCTTCAAGAGAGGTGGGAGCTTCTTCTTCTTGTACGTCTACCACAAGGTATTGAAAGGTATTTTCATATCATCAGAAACCAGGGCCCCAATGCTTGAGAAAGCCCTCAATTAGACAAGCAATAGAAGATATTCCCTTTGGACTACCGGATCTAACCCAAGCCTTTTGATTTTCCTCAAGATAGTATAGAATTAACCTCATGCATAACGTATATATATTCTTTTGAGAAGAGTATATATATTCTTCTCAATTCATGTCCTTGCCTTGCAGGACCTTGAGAGGGGTATATAGATTCTTCTCAATGGAAAACAGTTTCTGTTTGTATGATTGTTTATGATCTAATCATCTACAGATTATCATAGTGCAAGGATTGTTAGGGGATCTATATTAAAAAGAAGGCTTGAAGATAATATCCACTATCAAATCAACCAAGGGTAGGCTTAAAAGATGAAATTGAAAAACATTTTACTTCTTAACTCTCCCTACAAAAGAATTTTCAATTGCAAAGACTAAGCACAAATAATATTGTGTGACTAGTCTTTGACCTTGGGTAAGCTCGCTGCTACCCTCTCAAACATGATCAATGATGATGGTAAGTCTTGGGATTAGATAGATTCCAGTGTGAATTCTATAATGGTACCTAGTACTTTGTCAATCCAAACATTTTGTATAGGTTTACAAAGAATCCATCACAAGAGAAATCATTGAGAACCAACTTAAACAAAGGTATTATCAAGTTTATACCCAAACCCAATGATTCCAAAGTGACTATGAGCTGGAAGCCTATCACTCTGTTGAATGTCACATGTAATAGTACTACCAAAGCTCAATGCTCATAATCAAACATATTCTCATGATTATTATCAAACTTAGGCAGACTTGTTTCATCAAAGGGCGATTCATCATCGCCAATATTATTGCAGTCTGTGAAGGCATGGAATGGCCCAGTCATTATGACCATAACATCATTGTCATCAAAACCAGCTTTGAAAAAACTTACGTGATAGCGTGGTATCCCTTTATTCTACCTTTTGCATTTGAGCCAATTTCTCTAAAGGATTTTAAGATATTATTCACCAAGACCTAACCTTGCCTCTCTCTTAAAGAGTGTAAACCAGAGTTAATCCTTTTCCGATCAAGTTGCCAAACAAAGGCCAGTGTATGTCTGATATCTCATAGGGTCAAGCAAGGTGTCATTAAAGTGGATTCATCTGCACAAACTGTATCCAAATAATCTTTTGAATGGGCTAAAACTCATTGTTCTAGATTGGAGTCAATTGATAATGTGTTATAGATTACTTAGGCATTTTCTGCAAGGCCCTTAGCTCTAAACATTCAATGAGTGAAAACCTATTGCTATAGGTAGATCTCACAAAACATGCCCGATTGACTTAAAGGCAGAGCTCACAGAAGATGTCAGATTTACTTAAAACATAAGGGTGGGTTTGGGTCAAGGCAAGCCAGATTTTTAAATTCCTAGGAATTCCTTTTCTTTTCAAGAAACACGTGAGGAAAATGGGATATGATTATCCAAATGTAGGAAAATAATTTTGGTAAATGGATTTATAATCCCAAGACCTTAGCAGCATGATTTCAGATCTGTGCTAAGTGTTGGCTTCTATGCATGTTATTCTTTATTGTTCGTGCCCTTGGTTGCTTCTTTGTGCCAATTTTGACGGGGGGATGGGTTTCAACTTTTCATCGATTCAAGAACCTTTAATATAGATGGTTGGAATGGAGTGGCTTTGGTATTCCCAGAACATCTGTAGAACTGTGGTTGTATGTACCTTTAATGTATTTGATGACCACTGTAAATTTTTGCAAGAAGGCAATCGAGTTGAAATGATGTCTTTGGTGCACCTTGGAGTGGATTTGAAGGAATTAGAAAGGCTTATGATATAAAATGATAATTGTATCTTGTCCCAATATTTTAAGTTATTGATGTTATGCATAACAACTGTTGTTATATTCGATATTCTGCCAACATGCCATGTGGATTTTGTTTCTCAATGTGTATTCATGTATTAATTCAATTGTTTTCAAACTATTTTATGTGATCAATGGTATGCAAAGGCACTTTCATGGGTGCTTCAGATCCTAAAAGGCTGAAATTGCATACACATGACTTTATATATAAAAGTGAAGATATGACAGGAAATAAATTTTATCATGCTCTAATAACCAACTAGGGTTTTGGTGGATAGCCTTTTGAAAATATAGTCTAATGGTTCTTATGTGTATTTGTATTCCTGTAGTAGGATAGTTGCAATAGGATTTGATTTAGACAAGTTCCGAGAAAGCCATTAAGGTAATTTTTACATGTATTAACTATAGCTACAGACTATTTTAGCACACTTTGTCTTGATTCTCTTTGTTTTTCACTAAGGATTAATGAGGATCACTGTTTCATTGATAGCTTTGTGCACAAACATTAATGATTAAATAGGTTATTTTAATGATACCACAGTTGTGCATATTTGTTTTGATTACCCTTTTGTTCCCAAAATTGGTTAGATCTCACCAAAATAATCCTACACCTTATTCATCTTTCCACTTTATTTTCCCCGGCAAACAATTCCCTATCTAATGCATAAGGCTTATGGTGGGTCACACCATCTTTAATGACGTGAATTTGTGTCATACATTATGACAATCATGTTTCTTCTGTCAATTTAGTATAGGTGACATATCTGTTAGAAGTTGACTGCAACCAGGAAAAGCCATTTTGGGATCTTGTGATTTGATGTGAGCTATTATAGGAAAGGTCTTGAAAGGCTTGCCTTGGTTCTATTGTTAAAATGTTAGGTCGTTAAAGTAATGGTCAAATTTTGAAATTAGTGTACATGAAACAATTTTGTGTGGTGTAATTTGAGGGTCTGTAAAATGGCAAGTCAATAAGAGGACAAACTTGGCTACATATGTGGTGGGAGAGAGATTATAGGAAGTGAAAGGTTATTGGGCAAATAAAGAGTCATACGAATTGGAATGTTTAGTGTTAAAAGCTCTATTATGTGTTCATGTGCTTCCAAATCCATTTTATTTTGCTCTTTCTTTGTAATAAAATTGTCAGTGTCTCATTTCATAGTATTTTTGTCTTATTGAATGATCTATGTGATCCAGTTTCAGTGATAACATGATGCTAATTTGCTTCAATTTTGACTTGGTGTCAGAGCTGAAGCATGTGTTTTTGGAAAGTAGAAGATGGATAGCTTTGAAATATCTAAATTGAGAGCAACACAAATCACGAGTTAATTCGTAGTGACATTTGTGGTCCTATCAAAACAAAATCACTTTGAGGATCAATCTACTTAAGCATCTCTAGCATGTGAGCCCTGGAACTCTTGTTTCTAGGAAAAAACAAACTGTAAAAATAACAGTTTCTGGGAATCTATTGAAACTGACTCTATAGCAATCCATAATCACTATAAAGACCTAGATACACCTATCATCAAATATAGACCCTGAGATATATTCACTGCTCAACAGATTATGAATCTCAACAATAGATTTTATTCAAGGTTGAATATTCCAGATGAAAGTATTGTACTTCTGGAAAACTGAAGCCCATACATCATCAAGATGTACCCTGATTGTCATACATAATCATACTAATAGTAACATATTCTTACTTCGCAGGATATCAAAGAAACTGCGTTAATATTCTATTTAGTTATAGACATATGGAAAATACTTTGAAAACCTTGGTAGCTTTGCTTAAGCTATTAAGCAAGCCTTCGAACTTCTGATTAGCAAGTCTTCCATATTTCATCTTCTTCCACATGCATCTTGTCATATGAGTTATCAATACTGTAAATCAGCTATACATAATTTTGACAAATCTCACTCAAAGACAAACCCTAGGCACCACCAAGAACATCGACTCTCAATCTTGATGTGCATTATACTACCCTGCAATCGTTATTTCACAATTGTGTATGCAGTAGTACTGACTCATGTATAGTGATCTTAATGTCAAGACTTTAACAATTCTCAGCCTTTGCAAAATTCATACAACAACGACTCTCAACAGAATATCTGGAGAAGCAATTGAAGTGACCTTTTGAGCTATTGCTTTAGAGACAATGACTTGATATTTCAATCTCCAAAAGGGATATAGCAATATTCAATAGTAGTAAGCCACCAATCAATTATGGATGATCAAGTGAACAAGGTAATCATCATATTGTTCCAAGGGTGATCTTCACAAGATGAAAATCTTAGTACATACTACCTCAAATTATATTCTTTAGATTTGAGCCACAGAGGTATTTCAACTAATAAAATTAGATATTCAAAGATTGACACAATACAAGGGTGTGATCAACTTGAACCACATATGATGCTTTTTTCATTTATCTTCATCCTTAGGATTGTGCCATTTATATTTATATCATATACCAGTAGCTACAGGGTTGACTGTGCTAAAGACTTAACCTTGTCAATGTTACTTCTATGCGAGGTTCTTGTCAATTTATAACCCAGATCTAAGGAGATATGTCATAGATATTGATTTCAGGGCACTGAGATAATGTCATATTACAGGAGCAAGCTATCTCTGGCTAGATTATAGTTTAGACAGCTTCAAATAATAATCACAGGTGCAAGCTTGATTAGTACGAAGTTAATGAAATCTAAATTATGTTATACTACAAGGTTACAAAAGTACAAATATGCTATTGATGAGAATTGTGGTCACTATCATGGGATTTGCAGAGTATAAATTTCCATCTGTCATATCTTATCCATCATATCATGGCCAATATGGAGTTTGAACAGATTATTTTACATATCAAGGTGTTGTGTAGACATAATGAGTCATTTTCATGCAACTGGAGAGATCTGTAGTGATTCTTATGAACTTCAGGCACGCCAGTGTTTATAGAATGAAAATCATAAAAAGTGAGTCATAGAAACAATGCAGGTCGAGGATCTTAAAGGGCTTAAATACTTCTGTAATGATGAACTGAGATAATGCCAATTATTGAGAGGGCTTGATGGAAAACTTTTATAACCTTCTTTCTTTGCTCCTGGACCCCTACCTGACTGTGGCCTTCCTCCAAACACCTCTGTTACAATTTTCTGATGGTTTGGACTATTAATCAAACAAAAGATAAAGAGTCACAGTCTCCCATCCAAGAGATCCAAGGCCTGTAGCCTCCTGCCAGCATTTCAACCTCCTGTCCAAGGTTGTCAAGGCTTGCAGCCTACTTGTAACACACAGCTAGGGTTGTGGCCTGCTGTAGGAAAGAAACATCCAACTATGACAAGCCCAAACATCATGCAGAACTCCCTCTCGGATGCATCTTCCTCCTTGCTGCAGTTTGGACCTATGATAGATTATAAAGCAGTCCCAAACACATGGAAGAGTGCTTGACCTAGCTGCGCTCTAGCCTTGGCATATGTGGCCTAGAGAGAAGGATTTTACACCCTCCAAACTGCTTACCAATAAGTTGTTGTAGCAACCCTCTTTCTGTGGCTTGTAATAGAGATGCAACACACCAAATGGCACAGAAAATTACCCAGTGAGCATACCTCTAACTGCGGCCCTATCCAACAAGAAACTCACTCTCATAATTAAGACTTAAACTTCTCAGACAATCCTCTAGCCTCCACCCATGGTACCTCAGACCTTCGACTCTCTCCCAAGGAAACTGCAACCTAAATAGAGATAAACATCTTCATAAACTTGACTCTTGAAACCTACGTCCTTGCCTTAGATATCCACCTTTTTCAGAGGCGTGGATGATGCACTTGGATGTGTCGAAATGTGGTGAGAGGACACCTCTATATATACAATTCGATGGGGGCTCATGGGACGTGACCATTAGGTTTGATGAGTCGACATAAGGATGAGGCCGACCTTATAAATTTACTTGAGAGAACATAAATTCGAAAACCGATTTTCCTTATCCAAATTTGGTGATCTCTAGATTGATTTTGGTCTTATCGAAGAGAGGAATTTAATGTTGCAATAATCTTTCCCATAGGAGCTATCCAGAGTGGAATTTGGCCCTATTTTCCAATTTTAACAAACCAACATGATGGAGTCTAGCTAGATTAACCCTCCAGTTGTGCAAGGAAATTTTGGGTTGACAGACTTACCTTTTATAGGACTAGTTCATTCTAACAAACAAGAAATGCTTGAAAACCAGTGCCCTGTGCCATTTTCAAATGTTAAAATGGATTATGAGTTCTCTGACAATGTTCTCGAGGAAACTATTACAAAAATAACAAAAAATTATCTTTGGTCATTTCACAGAGATTGCTTTCCTTTAGAAACAGAGAGAGATTGTTTTTACAATACCTTGTTTTGTTTGTGGCATGTAAGTAGATCTTGAGAGTAATATAGAATAGGAAAACCAGTTGGTCAGCTTGTGATAAAGGTGAGTAACTACTTGGATACCAAATTCTAACCCTTCCACATTCTTCTAAGAACACTAGATCCAGAAATCTCCAAGGCTTCAACTACACTGATTATGTCATACAAGTTGGAAGAACCATAGATGCCATGGATGTGTAATTGTTAACATTCTGAAGATGATAACACATGTGTCTTTCAAGTTTCATCACCAATCATAGTGAAAACAACAAATTTTACCACTAATATAGTTCCTCGGTCATGGATATCAATCAAGCCTAGTTAGCCTTACTTGCTCGGTAAGGAGACGAGGCTTCATGTTTTCCATCCTGTTTTCCCCAAAGAAAGTTATTCTGCCAGTCTAAATTATTCATTAATTTCCCCTTTTGCAAGCAAACACTTGGCAAAAAAAGGATTTCACACCTGGGAGTGTTTTGTAGGATAAAGGGAAAGGTGAGTGGGTATCCTAGTAGTAGTTGCATTGGTCTTATCATCATTACAACACTTTTCATATGGGTCTTCACAATAGAGAATCACCATTACACTTTGTTGATTTATAAGCAATGATTTGGCTAAGTGACTTGGTGCAAAGTCACTACGATATATGTCATTTATAGATCAATAAATGTCAAAAGATTTGCCTTGTATGGATCATACTAGAATAACTGAATTGTTTCAGAGATATGGGAATGACGACCTTATATTGTTTGACCTATCAGAGATAGTAGACCAATGCCAAAGAAATAAATTACACATTATATATGATAAGTGGGATCACCCATGACAATCTTTACTTCAACCTAATCTAGGTGACTTCGAGGGGCCTGCTCTCATAATTACTTTTGAAGAGACTGTGCTAAGTATGGAGGAACTATGCATTCTCCATCTTAATCCTCCATCGAAACTTCGAGGTCAAACCCTTAGCTATGGCTTAGGCTTACTGAGTTGTTACCTGCTATGTGACCTTCCATTGATATTTTCTGATGGATTTCTTTATTTATTTGATCCTTTGGGTTTGGTCCTTAATACATCTTTGAACCCTAGTCATTTTATACCTTCAAGATCACCAAGTGCAAAAATGTATTATTTACGAGGTAAAAATTTTCCTGGGAGGTTCCAAGATCAATTTCTTCCACTTTCTGTTAGCAAAACTCTTTCTTGGTGATCATCTGATTCTACAATTATTTGTATGCCTTCGAAGTCTAACTCTACAAAAGACGATGTTGAAAGTGGTGATCAGAGAATCAAATGATTATTTAACAAATTTAAAGATCATGGTTTTGTTGTATTGTTGGTTTTTATGTCAGTTGAACAGGTGTTTTTGTCAACTCGAGAAATAGGATTATCATTTCCATGCCAAAAATATGCTGTCTCTGTGGGTCCCACATTTTCCATTCTAAGGAGTTTATTTCCTGAAAAAAGTGGAGAAATTTTCAAATATCAAATCTATTTAGTATCTCAAGTGTTGCGACAAAATTGCATACTATAGATGTATGCATAGTTGAAGATGGGAGCAAAATTACTGACAAATGGCTTGTTGCCATTACCCTTGGCTCCGGATAGACAAGTGTGGCATTGGACAGGAGGTATATGTCTTACAACTTGGCTCAAATTGCTGATGTTGCTACAAATGTGTCCCAAAATGGAAAAACTACGAGGGTTTGTTTAGATAATTGCATCTTATCCCCCCTTCCATTGAATTTCTCAGTCAGCATGCTAGTGACGATCATTGTATGTTTTCTTATATGCCACAATGCGGGGTGATATCTATTTGAAAATGAAGCCTTCGTAACTGCTTTTAAAAATAAACATGACACACACAATCAAATTATTTCCTCTTGGAATAAGGAATTGATGGCTTTTGTTCACAATTCCTATGTGGAATTAATGGTGGAATTTCAAAGACTTAGAAAGGATCCTTTAACTTCATGTGTGGACTTATTTGTTGCTCAAGTTGTGAGTGGGATCTTGCAGATCTCTACTGATAAAGTTTATTCATTCTGGCCACGGGAAGCCTAAAATACTATCTCCTAATAAACTTCCATCTATTGATATGAGTACTTCGAAAATTCCAGATGTTGAGTGGCAATGTCTGATAAAGGGAGTTATAAGGCCTTTTTACTTGTCTTGTTGAACTACTTGTTTGGCAAAAATGTTGTTGTTTGCTTGTGTTTGTGCTATGCATAAATCTAACGCATTTTGACAACATGCTTCTATTTTGGCTCGAAGAAATCTAGCATGTAATAGATTTTTTTTCACTACAATGTGGTTGTTGGCAATATGCTTTTGTTTGTGCTAGAAGTAAATATTACCATGTGCTAGTTTTCTTTTATCTAGAAATGCTATAATGTGTTTGTGTTTGTGTTAGAAGGAAATCTAGCATACATTAGATTCCTTTCACCCTTTTATGAGTTTATTGACAATGTGGTTGTATATGCGTTAGAAGGAAATATAGTGTACACTAGATTTCTTT
>APFE030040085.1:14518-46078 GCA_000404065.3 Pinus taeda | reverse complement strand
GGCCACCAAATCGATTATCACAAGGGCAGCCAAGCAAGTCAAGTAGGACTGTTGTTAACTGCAAGTTTTGGGCAGCCGAGTCCCTAAAGTTTAGGAGGACTGTCGGGGTTCTCAATTTGTATAAATAAGAGGGCTTAGGGCCTCATTTTGGTTAGCCAGTAGTTAGTCACTTTGTAGGGAGAAGTTAGCTAGTTTGTAGTTTGATTTTAGTCAGTAGATTAGCTTTGAATTTCAGCACATTTTCAAGATTTCCCTTGTGGACAGTTTTTGATGTAACTCCTATTTTCTTGCTCACTAAAGATGAATCCAGCTTTGCACCAGCTCTAAATCTCTCTTAGGAGGCTGTAGCACTTGGGGTTGGGCCCATCTCAAGTGCCCAGTACCTCCTTTGTTTACTTTTATGTGTCTTTGTTGCATTCTTAGAGTAAAATCTGCTATTTAGATTTAAATGTTGGTTTGTTATTTAGGTTGTTTTTTATGGTTAAAGTAGCTTTTCATGTTCAGATTTAGTTGATAGATTAGTAATAGGGAATATCTCTAGAAAAATTCCATAAAGGACCTTTGATCTCAGGTCTCCCTCAGCGGGATCGTGAGATGGGAAAAAGGTGACATTGCTGCCAAAAAAACATAGTTTTGCTTGACCATGCAATCCTTAGGGTACTGTTTTCATTTGCAGAAATTAGTTATCGGTTTAGATCTCTGAAATATTTCTTTGCATAGTTGATTTACATGGTTTTCTTTCCAAATAAAGTTTTTGTTCATTCATGTTATTGATAGTTAGACTAGATTAGCTAGGACTTTGATTATTTGAAAGACTTTGTTGATTTGGTTGAATGTACACCGTGCAGGGCATCTCTACCACTCCTTCATCCACCTAAGCTTCATCAGAGCCACCTGTTCCATCTCCTAGCTAGGTCCCTCGTCTCTCATCTGTCCTTTTTCCCATGTAACCCTACCTTCTTGCTCAATCATTGTCTTAGCCTTCTGTAAGCCAAGTCAACCTTCTACACCCTCTCACCACTCCATCCATTAGACCCTGGGTCACTCCAAGCCTCTTTCCTACCTCCATATCCATTCACGCATCTTCCCTCACTCACCCATCCTCTAAAATCCACTTTTTAAACATCTTGTAGAAATTTCTGAACATCCTGTAGAAATCTCTGAACATGCTATAGAACCTCTGCAGACTTCCTGTAGAAGCTCACAAATGAGGTTTATTGATAGCAAAACTTTGTGAAACTCTCTGGAAGGGTGTTATGGATTCCTTAAACCCTCTCTAAACCTTCCTAACCTTTTGTAAGCATTTCTCCTCCTTCATCCACCCTTGCACAATAAAGAACAGTGAAAGCATATGCATGATGAAACTCACAACTTAATAAAAAAAATACAAAAGGATGTTTTCTTCAGATAGAGGTAGTCTAGGCACATGTATTTTACCTTCATAGAAGTAATGGCATCTCTTTTAGTAGTTTGCATTCTCTTCTTTGCGTTAGTAGGACTAGCTGGTAGAATTAGGGTTTGCTAGGGTTTGCATTTCTTTTTGGCTCTCAGTGTCTTTCCGCAAGTAGATTAGCTTCCTTTGAGTTAGCTTTCATCCATCAGTTAAAAATATTCTTTTAAGAGCTCATAGAAGTTGGCTTAAGCTCCTAGCGGACTTGTACCAGCTAACCAAGTGACAACTGCTGCAAGAGCTAGTACTTGTGCATACATCACTATCGCTTCCAAGTTTGTTACGAACTACCAGGTTGATAAAATTAAAGAAGGGAGTCCTGGGAGTTGCAACATTATTGCTGCAATACTGGGGCCCACCATATTTTTGGCATCGTTTCTGGGGAAGGGTCAGAGTATTGGTGATTTTTTCTTTTATTCTATTTTCTACTACAACCTTATGCTAAGTAGTTTATTTCATTTCCATTATGCAATTTCGTTTCTGCAAAATTAGATTAGCATTTCCCACTTTCATAGATTAGCATTTCAATTCTGCAAGTGTAGCCTAGCATTTCATTCCGGTAATTTCATTTCAGCAAAATAGATCAGTCCTTTCCTTCTTTCATTTCAATTCCGCATTTTCATTTTAGCAAGATATTTAGTTGTAGTTCAATCTATTTTAGTTTTGTAGGTACAAGAAGAAAAATACAAAAACCAATCAAAAAGATTTCCTTTCATGCTTTGTAGGAGTAGAGATAATTCAGAAAAATGATTACACAACACCCCCACTACTTCACACAACCAACCTTCTCTCTTCTTCGATGGTTGTGATTAAAGAACCCTTAGGTGGACAACAACACATATTTGAAGAACTTCAAGGGAAGAAGAAGAAGAAAACATTCCTCTGGAGCAAATGGCTACAAACAGAAATGTTGGGAGCAGTACCTTGTCCGATAATGAATTTGCAAATCATATGGAAGATTTCAAGAGTGATATGAGGCAGTTTCTTGCCATGCAACTCGATACCTTGCAGATCCAAAGGAAGCACGAGGAAGCCAAGAGGGTTTTGGACATATTTCATCCCAGGTGTACAAGAAAGCATCCTAGGAACAAATTTCCAACGCACTCCCTAAAAGTGTGTTTCGTTAGTGAAGAATACCATCCTACGAATCAGTGCCCTTGCTTGCCTGGAATCAAAGCTGCATATCAAAGAGCTAAAGAAGCCAATGAATCACTCTATTATATGAACCAAAGGAAGTCACATGGACCCATACCCTACCAGCAAGGAATGCAAGGGCCATCCGAGACCTATTATAACCCCTATCAAGCCACTTCCATGCCTTCTTGGGGTCCCCCTGCTCATCCTTCCTGGTTCACATCTCCTCCTTGTTCCTTCAAAAATCCATATTATTCTCCTCCATTTTCTCATTCATTTCACTCTTATGCTCAGCCACAACCTCAGTCAAATGCACCTCATCAGGGGTGGAGGCCCCAGTTAAAACTCTCCTCCTGCTCATTTGCCTCCACCACCTGCCCAACTGCAACCCCATCCACATCCATCTGAAATATACACCCCCACTCAACTACCCATACCAAAATTTCCAAAACCATACAATGGAGTAGCTCAACCCAATTTCAAAGCTGAGGCACAACATGTCCAAATGACTCCTCTTGAGCTCAATGAACTTCACCAAAGCTCGGGAAGAGTGTTGCAAAACAGAGATTATATTGACAACATTGAAGGACCAAAGGCAAAAGAAGATTCAAAAGAAAATATCAAAGAACCATGGGCTGCACTTGATGAAGAGAAGAGATTAGAATCAGAGATAGAGAAAGTTCCCTCATGGTTACCATCAAATCCTCCATGTATTCAAGAGAAATATCAATAAAAAGAGGAAGATGAGAAAGTGATGATAGAAGAAGATATGAAGAATGATTGAGGTTAGCAAAAGGACCAAGGATGTCAGAGTTATATTGAGATATGGTTTCAAAAGGTCACTAAGTTGCAACAATACTCTCTTCTTCAGCTATGCCTAATCCCTTCAAAGTCAAATCATTTGTTCTTTGAAATCCGGATAGTTGTCAAAGCATGCATTTCAAGCCTCCACATCCTTTTGTCTCTAATCTCGATGTGCACATGGATCCATTGGAATACTTGAGAACACTTTTATTTTTCAAGTAGGTTAGGGTAGAAAAAAAGAAAAAAAAGAAAAATGAAAAAATGGAAATAAGAGGAAAAATCTAAGGTGAAAACCTCATCGGAGGCGCCTTAGATTGGCTCATTGATTGAAAACCTCGATGAGGCGGTCAGTGGGTTGAAAAAAAAGAGAAAAGAAAAAAGAATAAGATCCTTGGGTGAGAACCTCCCTTGGAGGCGCCCAGGGCAAGCAATTATGGTGAAAACCTCCATGAGGCGCCCTAGTTGTTTTCCAAAAAAAAAAGAGAAGAAAAGAGAAAAAGAAAAAGTAAACCTAATTTCCATTGAATAATTGTAGGTTACAAGAAGGACATTGCAAGTCAGGAGGATCGTTGAAAACAAAGACAGAGGAAGTTCTGGGCCTTCTACAGGAAGCTACAGCCATTTCTACAGGAAGTTCTGTATTTCTACAGGAAACATCCTGTAGAACCTTCAGGCGAGCCAGATTTGATTTTGGAAGGGAATCTAAAGCTTTGAATCTATTGGTTAGGCCTGCAAGCATCCATGTTTCCATTCCTCACCCTTTTCCATCACTTTTTCCACCTCATTGTGCTTCTTTTATGAAAATTGTGTTTTCTACAGGAAGTTCTGTGTCTTCTACAGGAAGCTTACAAAAAAGCCAAATTGATCTCCGAAGAGGACCCGAAGGCTGGGAATATGTCCATGAGGCCTGCACACATCCATGTTTCCATCCCTCACCTTTCTCCACCATTTTTTCCAGCTCATTGTGCTTCTTTTATGAAAAATGCGTTTTCTACAAGAAGTTCCTGTAGAAATTACAAGAAGCTAAAAATGGATTGCAAAAAGGTAGTTTGGCAAACATGATCGCTTCCTCAAGGGTTCAGAAGTCGTCCTGCAATTTTTAGACTCCTCCTCCATCATCTCCATTCCCGGATCACAGCCCAAGCTCAGTTTTTCTTTCCATGCAAAAAATTGCAGAATGCCTTGAAACAAAAATACCTAGTACTAAAATTTGTTTTTTCATAACCTGCAAATCGTGCATCCATTTACAAAACTACTTTATAGGGAGTTGTATAGGGATGATGGAAACATACCCAAGCAATTTTAGCCAATTTCGGTGCATGGTTTCCAAAAAATCAGCCTCCATCACCTTCAACCATTTTTGCATTTTCTCCATATCCGTGCATCCGTTTCAAAACCTGTTTCATGGGGAGATGCATATGGGTGATAGTAACCTACCCAAGCAGTTTCAGCCAATTCCGATGCATGGTTTCTGAGAAATTAATCTCTGTAATCTTCAGCCATTTCCCCTTTTTGCAAAATCTGTGCATCCATTGATCACAATTTTTCTATGGGAGGTGCATAATGATGATAGGAACACGCTCAACAAGTTTCAGATCAATTCGGTTTGTCGTTCAGGAGCAATGGTGAAAACAAATTTCTGTCGTATGAAAATTCAGCAACAGCATCTTGAGGGTACAGATCTGAATGTGGAAGCTAGCTCCTGCAGTGTGTATATGACCAGAGGGTACCTGCTTTAGGAAAACAACCACGAATCAGCCACCAATCCATCATGCAACCACAGAAACCAGTGCATGCAGCAAATGAAAGACCATAGCACCTCACAGCAGCCATTCAACTTCTAGGTATGTGACTGAAACTCATTCCTCTATTGCATAAATATAATTTTAAAACTACACGAATGAATGGAATGGTGGGATTAAGCCGATAGTTCCTTGTCCAATTCTCTAGCAATCAACCAGGAATCATGCAGTGTCTGTGTTAGACAACTCACGTGGAATTAAAAAAAAGCAGGGAGTGTTAGTCGTTCGAACTCCAGTGCAACTAATCAAGAAGAAAATATATAGTTAATAAATAGAATTGCAGTCTGCATGTGGCCACGTACACCTGGCCACTTCACTCCTTCACCAAGAATCACATCGCAATGTAAAATGCTCGGCTGAAACTCACACCACCTGCTGCTCATTTGCACTTGATTGAAGTATGCATCATCCGCTTCCACAAAATGATGAACTAGTTGTCCTCCACTAGTTTCTACCTGTTTTCGAAATTATCCCATGTATCAGGCTTGCTCAAAAGCACAGGGGTGCTCTACAGGCGTTTCTACGTGAAGTCTTCTACAGGAAACACATAAACAACCATGCAGAAAGAAAACTTGGGATTTTCGGCAAATTTCAAGCTCCAAACGAGGTAGGATCGGGGAAACTTCATTGTGCATGATTTGTTGGTGCAAAGTGGTGAATTGAACATGGAATTGAATTAAAAAAATGAGAGGAAAATTTTGTCTGCATATTGAAAAAAGGTGAAAAGTCTGCTTACATATTTTCTGAGTTCTACATAGTTCTTTTTTTTCCCTTTGCATTTGAAGTCTGGCTTCTTCTTTCTCACCTTCTTCTGAAAATAAAGATGAAACCATAGGAACTAAGCTTGTGCATAAAGAATGTGATTTTTATGTGGTTGGGGATAAACGTTAGGCTCTGCACTCTGTCTGTAAGAGCCTAATTCCCTTTTGACAGTCAAGTTTTGGGCAACAACAACATTGTAACCAGGGAATGATACAAAGTGACCTATAAACACCTGAGGGGTACTATCTTCAATGTTCTGGGGAGGAAACCATACACAAAATTCCCTTTATGATCAGAGCACAAGCCAAAACAGAGCATTTTTCACCATGCCAGGGGGATTCATAATTTAGCATTATCCATGGTTATTATGTGAACTTCCACTTCATCCAGCAGTAAAGACAGGGAACACATTGAGGTAGAAGAGAAATCCAAGGGTAAGGAAACCCAGGAAAGACCACCATAGAAAGAGCAAGAAGAGAAACAAGAGAAAGGCCAAGCTGCCAAGCCCAAAACTGCGGGTGGAATAAAGGCACAGACGCCAAGGGAGAAACGGTTGCAAACCCAGGTAGAGAAGACTGGAAGGATGCAAACAACACCCAAGGAAACCATAGCACAAGTCAAAGAGAAGGCACCCCCAGCCAAACAAGACAAATCAGGGAAAACAGGTTCTATAAGAAGCCAGCAGACTGTTTCTACAAGAAGCCAGAAAACTGCTTCTACAGGAAGCCAGAAAATGGCCACTACAGGACTTTCTACAAGAAGTCTGGGGAAAGGGAAGCAGAAGGAGAAATTGGTCGAGATTTTAATTAGGGAGGCAGAAACTATGATGGCCACCCTAAGCACATCCCCCAAGCAGAAGGAGAAGCGAAAGAGGGATCTTCCACTATATTTTAAGGCAAGAAGGAGCATGCAGGTAAGAACTGGCAGACCCCAACCACAGTCAAAGGAGCCAATTGTCATTAAGAAAACAACAACGAAACAAAAGGAGGAGTCTTATTCAAAGAGATCCATCATCTATGAATGAGGAAGCCAAAAGCCTTCACCTAGAGAGAGACAATTAAGATGATGGACTCAAAGACAGTTCTACAGGAAGTTGAGACCGTTCTGCAAGAAGTTGAGAATTCTCTAGGAAAAGGAGCATAGGCAGTGGAAAGAAGCAAAGAGAAAAGCATGGTCTCATGACCGAGAATACGAAATCACTTCAAAATCTTGGCATGACAGAGAGGCCACCAAGGCCATCAAAGATGGAGAGATAGATTAGTTGCTCAGAGGATGAGCAACACTTTCAGTAGGCGAGTGATGATGAGCCCCAAAAATGGATAATTATATGGGCTCATCCAACCTCCTAATTCGACTTAATCCACCATTCTCATTAGTTTATTGCATGTTTTTTATTATATTTATGCTAATAGAGTGAATTGGGTTAGTCATTATGCCAACAAGTCTAATGTGTGCTTTGTGTAGTCGTTTTGGTCAATATGGAGACAAAATCAAAGGTTTAAATGAGCACTTAGCAGCCAAATTCATGGAGATGATTTTCAGGAAGGTGTCCCCTTCATTTATGGGCCCTTACCTCGAATTCTCCACCATCAGCTCGGAGTTCAAGGGCCACCAAATCAATTATCACAAGGGAAGCCAAGCAAGTCAAGTAGGACTGTTGTTAAATGCAGGTTTTGGGCAGCCAAGTCCCTAAAGTTTAGGAGGACTGTTGGGGTTCTCAATTTGTATAAATAAGAGGGCTTAGGGCCTCATTTTGGTTAGCCAGTAGCTAGTCACTTTGTAGGTAGAAGTTAGCTAGTTTGTAGTTCGATTTTAGTCAGTAGATTAGCTTTGCATTTCAACACATTTTCAAGCTTTCCCTTGTGGACAGTTTTTGATGTAACTCTTCTTTTCTTGCTCACTAAAGATGAATCCAGCTTTTCACCAACTCTAAATCTCTCTTAGGAGGTTGTAGCTCTTGGGGTTGGGCCCATCTCAAGTGCCCAGTACCTCCTTTGTTTACTTTTATGTGTCTTTGATGCATTCTTAGAGTAAAATCTGCTATTTAGATTTAAATCTTGGTTTGTTATTTAGGTTGCTTTTTATCGTTAAAGTAGCTTTTCATGTTTATATTTAGTTGATAGATTAGTAATGGGGAATATCTCTAGAAAAAGGCCATAAAACACCTTTGATCTCACCTCTCCCTGAGCGGGATCGTGAGCTGGGAAAAATTTGACATTGCTGCCAGCAAAAACGTTGTTTTGCTTGACCATGCAATCCTTAGTGTATTGTTTTCATTTGCAGAAATTAGTTATGGGTTTAGATCTCTGAAATGTTTCTTTGCATATTTGATGTACATGGTTTTCTTTTGAAATAAAGTTGTTTTTCATTCATGTTATTGATAGTTAGACTAGATTAGCTAGGACTTTGATTATTTGCAAGACTTTGTTGATTCGGTTGAATGTACACCATGCAGGGCATCTCTACCACTCCTTCATCCACCTAAGCTTCATCAGAGCCACCTGTTCCATCTCCTAGCTAGGTCCCTCCTCTCTCATCTGTCTTTTTGCCCATGTAACCCTACCTTCTTGCTCAATCATTGTCTTAGCCTTCTTTAAGCCAAATCAACCTTCTACACCCTCTCACCACTCCATCCACCAGTCCCTGGGTCAATCCAAGCCCCTATCCTACCTCCCTATCCATTCATGCATCTTCCCTCACTCACCCATCCTCTAAAATCCACTTTTTAAACATCCTGTAGAAAATTATGAACATCCTATAGAAATCTCTGAACATCCTGTAGAACCCCTGCAGACTTCCTGTAGAAGCTCACAAATGAGGTTTCCTGATAGCAAAACTTTTTGAAACTCTTTGGAAGGGTGTTAGGGACTCCTTAGACCCTCTCTGAACCTTCCCAAACTTTTGTAAGCATTTCTCCTCCTTGATCCACCCTTGCACAATAAAGAACAATGAAAGCATATACATGATGAAACTGACAACTTAATAAAAAAATACAAAAAGATGTTTTCTTCAGATAGAGGTAGTCTAGACACATGTATTTTACCTTCATAGAAGTAATGGCATCTCTTTCAGTAGTTTGCATTCTCTTCTTTTCGTCAGTAGGAGTAGCTGGTAGAATTAGGGTTTGCTAGGGTTTGCATTTCTTTTTGGCTCTCAGTTTCTTTCCGCAAGTAGATTAACTTCCTTTGAGTTAGCTTTCATCCATCAGTTAAAAAGCTTCTTCTAAGAGCTCATAGAAGTTGGCTTAAGCTCCTAGCGGCCCTGTGCCAGCTAACCAAGTGACAACTACAGCAAGAGCTAGTACTTGTGCATACAGCACCGTCGCTTCCAAGTTTGTTACGAACTACCGGGTTGATAAAATTAAAGAAGGGAGTCCTGGGAGTTGCAACATTATTGCTGCAATACTGGGGCCCACCATCTTTTTGGCGCCGTTGCTGGGGAAGCATCAGAGTGTTGGTGATTTTTGTTGTTCTTCTATTTTCTACTACAACCTTTTGCTAAGTAGTTTATTTCATTTCCATTATGCAATTTCGTTTCTGCAAAAGTAGATTAGCATTTCCCACTTTCATAGATTAGCATTTCAATTCCGCAATTTCATTTCTACAAGCGTAGATTAGCATTTCAATTCCGCAAGCGTAGCCTAGCATTTCATTCCTGTAGTTTCATTTCAGCAAAATAGATCAGTCCTTTCATGCTTTCATTTCAATTCCGCATTTTCATTTTAGCAAGATAGTTAGTTGAAGTTCAATCTATTTTAGTTAGGCAAGTACAAGAAGAAAAATACAAAAATAAATAAAAAATATTTCCTTTCATGCTTTGTACGAGTAGAGATAATTCAGAAAAATGATTACACAACACCCCCACTGCTTCACATAGCCAACCTTCTCTCTTCTTCTATGGCTGTGATTAAAGAACCCTTAGGTGGACAACAACAGATATTGAAGAACTTCAAGGGAAGAAGAAGAAGAAAACATTCCTCTGGAGCAAATGGCTACAAACAGAAATGTTGGGAGCAGTACCTTGTCCAAGAATGAATTTGCAAATCATATGGAAGATTTCAAGAGTGATATGAGGCAGTTTCTTGCCATGCAACTGGATACCTTGCAGATCCAAAGGAAGCAAGAGGAAGCCAAGAGGGTTTTGGACATATTTTGTCCCAAGTGCACTAGAAAGCATCCTAGGAACAAATGTCCAACGCACTCCCTAGAAGTGTGTTTCATCTGTGAAGAATACCATCCTACGAATCAATGCCCTTCCTTGCCTGGAATCAATGCTGCATATCAAAGAGCTAAAGAAGCCACTGAATCACTCTATTATATGAACCAAAGGAGGCCGCATGGACCCATACCCTACCAACAAGGAATACAAGGGCCATCCCAGACCTATTATGACCCCTATCAAGCCACTTCCATGCCTTCTTGGGGTCCCCCTGCTCATCCTTCCTGGTTCACATCTCCTCCTTGTTCCTTCACAGATACATATTATGCTCCTCCATTTTCTCATTCATTTCACCCTTATGCTCAGCCACAACCTCAGTGGAATGCACCTCATCAGGGGTGGAGGCCCTAGTACAACTCTCCTCCTGCTCATTTGCCTCCACCACCTACCAAACTGCAACCCCATCCACATCCATCTCAAATATACACCCACACTCAACTACCCATACCACCATTTCCAAAACCATACAATGGAGTAGCTCAACCCAATTTCAAAGCTGAGGCACAACATGTCCAAATGACTCCTCTTGAGCTCAATTATCTTCACCAAAGCTCAGGAAGAGTGTTGCAAAATAGAGATTATATTGACAACATTGAAGGACCAAAGGCAAAAGAAGATTCAAAAGAAAAGATCAAAGAACCATGGGCTACACTTGATGAAGAGAAGAGATTAGAATCAGAGTTCGAGAAAGTTCCCTCATGGTTACCATCAAATCCTCCATGTATTCAAGAGAAAGATCAGCAAAAAGAGGAAGATGAGAAATTCATGATAGAAGAAGATATGAAGAATGATCGAGGTCAGCAAAAGGACCAAGGATATCAGAGTTATATTGAGATATGGTTTCAGAAGGTCAGTAGGTTGCAACAATACTCTCTTCTTCAGCTATGCCTAATCCCTTCAAAGTCAAACCATTTGTTCTTTGAAATCCGGGTAGCTGTCAAAGCATGCATTTCGAGCCTCCACATCCTTTTGTCTCTAATCTCGATGTGCACATGGCTTCATTGGAAGTATTCTTATACTTGAGAACAATTTTGTTTTTCAAGTAGGGTAGGGTAGAAAAAAAGAAAAAAAAAAAGAAAAATGAAAAAATGGAAATAAGAGAAAGAACCTAAGGTGAAAACCTCCTCGAAGGCGCCTTAGATTGGCTCATTGATTGAAAACCTCGATGAGACGGTTAGTGGGTTGAAAAAAAAAGAGAAAATAAAAAAGAATAAGATCCTTGGGTGAAAACCTCCCTTGGAGGCGCCTAGGGCAAGCAATTAGGGTGAAAACCTCCATGAGGTGCCCTAGTTGTATTTCAAAAAAAAAAGAGAAGAAAAGAGAAAAAGAAAAAGTAAACCTAATTTCCATTGAATAATTGCAGGTTGCAAGAAGGACATTGCAAGTCAGGGGGATCATTGAAAACAAAGACAGAGGGAGTTTTGGGCCTTCTACAGGAAGCTACAAGCATTTTTACAGGAAGTTCTGTATTTCTACAGGAAACATCCTATAGAACCTTCAGGCGAGCTAGATTTGATTTGAGAAGGGAATATAAAGCTTTGAATCTATTGGCTAGGCTTGCAAGCATCCATGTTTCCATTCCTCACCCTTTTCCATCATTTTTTCCACATCATTGTGCCTCTTTTATGAAAACTGTGTTTTCTACAGGAAGTTCTGTGTCTTCTACAGGAAGCTTACAAAAAAGCCAATTTGATCTCCAAAGAGGATCAGAAGGCTGGGAATATGTCCATGAGGCCTGCACACATCCATGTTTCCATCCCTCACCTTTCTCCACCATTTTTTCCACCTCATTGTGCTTCTTTTATGAAAACTGTGTTTTCTACAGGAAGTTCCTGTAGAAATTACAAGAAGCTAAAAATGGATTGCAAAAAGATAGTTTGGCGAACATGATCGCTTCCTCAAGGGTTCAGAAGTCCTCCTGCAATTTTCAGACTCCTCCTCCATCATCTCCATGCCTACATCACAGCCCAAGCTCAACTTTTTTTTCCATGCAAAAAATTTCAGAATGCCTTGAAACAAAAATATCTAGTGCTGAAATTTGTTTTTTTCATAACTTGTAAACCATGCATCCATTTACAAAACCACTTTATAGGGAGTTGTATAGGGACGATGGCAACATACCCAAGCAATTTCAGCTAATTCCGGTGCACGATTGCCAAGAAATCAGCGTCCATCACCTTCAACCATTTTTGCATTTTCTCCATATCCGTGCATCCATTTCAAAACCTGTTTCATGGGGAGATGCATATGGGTGACAGTAACCTACCCAAGCAGTTTCAACCGATTCCGATGCACGGTTTCAGAGAAATTAACCTCTGTAATTTTCAGCCATTTCCCTTTTTCACAAAATCTGTGCATCCACTGATCGTAATTTTGCTATGGGAGGTGCATAATGATGATAGGAACATGCTCAGCAAGTTTCAGATCAATTTGGTCTGTCGTTCGGGAGCAATGGCGAAAACAAATTCCTGTCCTGTGAAAATTCAGCAGCAGCAATAGCTTGAGGGTACAGATCTGAACGTGGAAGCCAGATCCTGCAGTGTGGATCCGACCAGAGGGTACCTGCACAAGGAAAACAACCACGAATTAGCCACCAACCCATCATGCAACCACATAAACCAGTGCATGCAGCAAATGAAAGACCATAGCACCTCACAGCAGCCTTTCGACTTCTAGGTATGTGACTGAAACTCATTCCTCTATTGCATAAATCTAATTTGAAAACCACATGAATGAATGGAATGGTGGGATTAAGCCGATAGTTCCTTGTCCAATTTTCTAGCAAGCAACCAGGAATCATGCAGCGTCTGTGTTAGACAACTCACGTGGAATTAAAAAAAAATAGGGAATGTTAGTCGTTTGAACTCCAGTGCAAGTAATCAAGAAGAAAATATACAGCTAATAAATAGAACTACAGTCTGCATGTGGCTACGTACACGTGGCCACTTCACTCCTTCACCAAGAATTACGCCGCAATGTAAAATGCTCTGCTGAAACTCACACCACCTGCTGTTCATTTGCACTTGACTGAAGTATGCATCCTCCGCTTCCATAAAATGATGAACTAGTTGTCCTCCATTGGTTTCTACCTGTTTTTGAAATTATCCCACGTATCAGGCTCACTCAGAGGCGCAGGGGCGCTCTACAGGTGTTTCTACAGGAAGCCTTCTACAAGAAACACAGAAAACAACCATGCAAAAAGAAAACCTGGGATTTTCGGTAAATTTCAAGCTCCAAACGAGATAAGATCGGGGAAACTTCATTGTGGATGATTTGTTGGTGAAAAATGGTGAATTGAACATGGAATTGAATTAAAAAAATGAGAGGAAAAGTCTGCCTGCACATTGAAAAAAGGTGAAAAGTCTACTTGCTTATTTTATGAGTTCTACATAGTTCTTTTTTTTCCCTTTGCATTTGAAGTCTAGCTTCTTCTTTCTCACCTTCTTCTGAAAAGAGAGATGCAACCATAGGAACTAAGCTTGTGCGTAAAGAATGTGATTTTTATGTGGTTGGGGATAAACGTTAGGCTCTGCACTCTGTCTGTAAGAGCCTAATTCCTTTTTGACAGTCAAGTTTTGGGTAGCAACAACATTGTAACCAGGGAATTGATACAAAGTGACCTATAAACACCTGAGGGGTACTGTCTTCAACGTTCTGGGGAGGAAACCATACACAAAATTCCCTTTATGATTAGAGCACAAGCCAAAACAGAGCATTTTTCACCATGCTAGGGGGATTCATAATTTAGCATTATCCATGGTTATCATGTGAACTTCCACCTGATCCAGCAGTAAAGATAGGGAACACATTGAGGCAGAAGAGAAAGCCAAGGGTAAGGAAACCTGGGAAAGACCACCACAGAAAGAGCAAGAAGAGAAACAAGAGAAAGGTCGAGCTGCCAAGCCCAAAACTGCGGGTGGAATAAAGGCACAGACGCCAAGGGAGAAACAGTTGCAAACCCAGGTATTGAAGACTGAAAGGATGCAAACAACACCCAAGGCAACCATAGCAAAAGTCGAAGAGAAGGCACCCCTAGCCAAGCAAGCCAAATTAGGGAAAATTGATTCTATAGGAAGCCAGCAGACTGTTTCTACAGGAAGCCAGAAAACGGATTCTACAGGAAGCCAGGAAACAACCACTATAGGACTTTCTACAAGAAGTCTCGGGAAAGGGCAGCAGAAGGAGAAATTAGTCGAGATCTTAGTTAGGGAGGTAGCAGTTATGTTGGCCACCCTAAGCACATCCCCCAAGAAAAAAGGAGAAGCGAAAGAGGGAGCTTCCACTATATTTTAAAGCAAGAAGGAGCATGCAGATAAGAACTGGCAGACCCCAACCACAGTCAAAGGAGCCAATTGTCATTAAGAACACAATAGCGAAATAAAAGGAGGAGTCTTCTTCAAAGAGATCCATCATCTATGAATGAGGAAGCCAAAAGCCTTCACCTAGAGAGAGACAATTAAGATGATGGACTCAAAGACAGTTCTACAGGAAGTTGAGACCGTTCTACAGGAATTTGAGAATTCTCTAGGAAAAGGAGCATAGGCAGTGGGAAGAAGCAAAAAGAAAAGCATGGTTTCATGACCTAGAATAGGAAATCACTTCAAAATCTTGGCATGACAGGGAGGCCACCAAGGCCATCAAAGATGGAGAGATAGATTAGTTGCTCAGAGGATGAGCAACACTTTCAGTAGGGGGGTGATGATGAGCCCCAAAAATGGATAATTATATCGGCTCATCTAACCTCCTAATTCGACTTAATCCACCATTCTCATTAGTTTATTGCATGTTTTCGATTATATTTATTCTAATAGAGTGAATTGGGTTAGTCATTATGCCAACAAGTGTAATGTGTGCTTTGTTTAGTCTTTTTTGTCAATATGGAGACAAAATCAAAGGTTTAAATGAGCACTTGGCAACCAAATTCATGGAGAGGATTTTTAGGAAGGTGTCCCCTTCATTTATGGGCCCTTGCCTCGAATTCTCCACCATCATCTTGGAGTTCAAGGGCCACCAAATCAATTATCACAAGGGCAGCCAAGCAAGTCAAGTAGGACTGTTGTTAACTGCAGGTTTTGGGCAGCCGAGTCCCTAAAGTTTAGGAGGACTGTTGGGGTTCTCAATTTGTATAAATAAGAGGGCTTAGGGCCTCATTTTGGTTAGCCATTAGTTAGTCACTTTGTAGGCAGAAGTTAGCTAGTTTGTAGTTCGATTTTAGTCAGTAGATTCGCTTTTCATTTCAGCACCTTTTCAAGCTTTTCCTTGTGGACAGTTTTTGACGTAACTCCTCTTTTCTTGCTCACTAAAGATGAATCCAGCTTTGCACCAGATATAAATCTCTCTTAGGAGGCTGTAGCTCTTGGGGTTGGGCCTATCTCAAGTGCCCAATACCTCCTTTGTTATGTGTCTTTCCTGCATTCTTAGAGTAAAATTTGCTATTTAGATTTAAATCTTGGTTTGTTATTTAGGTTTCTTTTTATGGTTAAAGTAGCTTTTCATATTTAGATTTAGTTGATAGATTAGTAATAGGGAATATCTCTAGAAAAAGGCCATAAAGCACCTTTGATCTCACCTCTCCGTCAGCGGGATCGTGAGTTGGGAAAAAGGTGACATTGCTGCCAACAAAAACGTTGCTTTGCTTGACCATGCAATCATTAGTGTATTGTTTTCATTTGCAAAAATTAGTTATGGGTTTAGATCCCTGAAATGTTTTTTTGCATAGTTGATGTACATGGTTTTCTTTCCAAATAAAGTTGTTGTTCATTCATGTTATTAATAGTTAGAGTAGATTATCTAGGACATTGATTATTTGCAAGACTTTTTTGATTCGGTCAAATGTACATCGTGAAGGGCATCTTTACCACTCCTTCATCCACCCAAGCTTCATCAGAGCCACATGTTCCATCTCTTAGCTAGGTCCCTCATCTCTCATCTGTCCTTTTGCCCATGTAACCCTACCTTCTTGCTCAATCATTGTCTTAGCCTTCTTTAAGCCAACTCAGCCTTCTACACCCTCTCACCACTCCATCCACCAGTCCCTGGGTCACTCTAGGCCCCTATCCTACCTCCCTATCCATTCATGCATCTGCCCTCACTCACCCATCCTCTAAAATCCACTTTTTAAAAATCCTGTAGAAATTTCTAAACATCCTGTAGAAATCTCTGAACATCGTGTAGAACCCTTGCAGACTTCCTGTAGAAGCTCACAAATGAGGTTTCTTGATAGAAAAACTTTGTGAAACTCTCTGGAAGGGTGTTAGGGACTCCTTAGACCCTCTCTAAACCTTCCCAACCTTTTGTAAGCATTTCTCCTCCTTGATCCACCCTTGCACAATAAAGAACAGTGAAAGCATATGCATGATGAAACTGAAAACTTAATCAAAAAAATACAAAAAGATGTTTTCTTCAGATAGAGGTAGTCTAGACACATGTATTTTACCTTCATAGAAGTAATGGCATCTCTTTCAGTAGTTTTCATTCTCTTCTTTTCATCAGTAGGACTAGCTGGTAGAATTAGGGTTTGCTAGGGTTTGCATTTCTTTTTGGCTCTCAGTTTCTTTCCGCAAGTAGATTAGCTTCCTTTGAGTTAGCTTTCATCCATCAGTTAAAAAGCTTCTTCTAAGAGCTCATAGAAGTTGGCTTAAGCTCCTAGCGGACTTGTGCCAGCTAACCAAGTGACAACTGCGGCAAGAGCTAGTACTTGTGCATACAGCACCGTCGCTTCCAAGTTTGTTACGAACTACTGGGTTGATAAAATTAAATAAGGGAGTCCTGGGAGTTGCAACATTATTGCTGCAATACTGGGACCCGCCACTAACCGTGGGTAGGATATTAATATTTTTTGGGTTTTCAACATATATTTATATAATACAGGAAAGGGTAGAGTTACATGGGAATTATATAATACAAGTTAAGTGTTAATATGAGAAATGATTGAAAGCGCCAAGTTTAATGTTAGCAAACTGAGGCTTAAATGGGAAAATAGGGGTTTTTGTGATGTTGGTATAATTTCCTAAGTAAAAGGGGTTTTACTTAGGCTTTTTATGAAATGAAATGAGTGGATTAGTGATATTAAGCAAATCTTAATATCTTTGGGGGGAAACTAGTAAATGATTTGGGAAAAGGATACAAGGAAATTAGTCATGACACTCTACCTTGCTTGAGCTGTATCAAAGCATATGCTTTGCCCTTGTGATGGAACTGAAAGTTAACACACATTTTAGAAACACAATTCATCATAAGTTTCATTCAACAACATCACTCTACCTACCCAGCCTACTTTTCCTAACATGTTTTCTTCTTTTTCTATGGGTGCATTTGAATTGGCAAGCCCTCGTCATTTTCTTTTCTTTTTTATTGCAATCATACTTAAATCTACACTTATAACTTCCATCGGCTCAAGTTTAGCTATGGAGCTCCTTTGGTTCTCTACCTATCTACTTATCTGCCAAGTTTGAATAGTTTGGATAGGTTTTATTCTCTATCTCTAAAACAAGTAAATTCAAACCATGAACTAACCAAGATTAAGCTGTTTGACCATTCATCAATGGTGGCATAAATCAGTAATCTGCACACCATCAGATTATTGCAAAAATAGAATAGTAGTGGCATTTTGGACTTGCACACTTTCCTGGTCCTTTGTTTGGGGTTCATTTCTTTTACTTTTTGACCATCTTATTCTTTTTTCCCTTTGATTTTTCTTTTAGGGCATACCCTCTTTACATTTTTAAAATTTTTAGATTTCTTGAGAATATGGAAAACATTGGAAACTAGACCAAAAGGTATGAACATATTGCCGAGCCCCTCAGTGTTAATCATGAAATATGGCACCTATTGATATAGGAACCTAACAGTGGCTCCACTTGGGGATGGCTTTACTTGGTGGAAAGTCAGGAACAGCAGGTCAGATAGCGTCTCCATAATTTTGACTGTAGTCTAAAATTTCTATCTGCTGGTTTCTTTATTTACATGTATGACAGTTAAACTTGTGAAGCTTAGGGCCTTCTCTTCGCGCTTCAACTTCAACAATTTGTTGTCCAATCCAAATTGGAATACTACTAAAATTATAGTATGTACATCATAAGGCAAGAATGCTTCAAACAGTTGGATCAAAAAGGTGTTTCAGCTTCCAACCATTAACCGACCCTTCCTCATCTTCAGTACCATCCAGGTTCTTCAAAAGGTAGATATTGTTTCCTTATAAAGCCTGGATAATATAAGGTCCCTTCCATAGCAAGTCAAACTTCCCATGTTTTCCTTTGTCTTCTCTTCTTGAATCCCATTTTAAAACTATCTCCAATGCAAAAATGTTCTGCCTTGGTTCTCTTATCAAATATCTTCTTGAGTTTTTCTTGTAGCACTTGGGATCTTTGATATACCTCTTCTCTATTTTGTTGCAAATGGATAGTCTGGTTTATTCTTCTATGAATGTCATTGGGTTCCACCTAAATCTCTTGCAGTAATTTCATTACGAGGACTCTTAAGGATGAAGGAAATACAACCTCCATGCCATAAAATAACTCATAAGGGCTAGTTCCAATAGATCTTTGTAGTAAGTCTGTCTACCCATAGTGCATTTGTATGCTTCTTGCGCCAGTTTTTCTTGTTTTCTTCCAGCAATTTCTTAATAATATTGACCAGGCTTTTATTTGAAGACTCAGCCAGACCATTACATTGAGGGTAACAAGCTGTGGAGTGGCCTAAAGTGATATGGTATTTGTGACAAAATCTTATCATTTTCTTTAATTTGAAAGCAGCAACATTGTTAGTTATGATCTTTTCAGGGTAGCCAAATCAGGACAGTATGTTGGTTTCTAAGAATCATACGATCATTGTATCATTAGCGTGCCTAGTATGAATGGCTTCTATCCACTTCATGAAATAATTTTTGGTGGTGAGGATCCATTTATGCTAGCCAGAAGAGGGAGGATGGATTTCCCCAAAGAAGTCTAAACCCCATTGTTGAAAGGGCTTTTCAGTTGAAATTGGTTTAAAGGGTAGAGGTGAAAGCTTCCTCTTGCCCTCAAAGATTTGGCATTTATGGCAAGTGGTGACAAATTTCTTCACATTAGCAAATAGGGTGGGCCAATAAAATCCTGCCCTAGGATTTTATCAGTAGTTGATTTCCAATAAAGATGTCCACCATAGTCCCCTGCATGAAATCCTTTAAGCACTTTGTTAGCTTCATATTTTATTAAACAATTCAATAGAATACCTTCATGATTTTTCCAAAATAAGGCATTATCTAAAATACAAAACTTTGAAGCTTTCATTTTCAAAAATATTTTCTTTGTTCTGGATAACCCTAGAGGAGCCTGCAGGTTTAATAATACATGGATAATATCAGCATACCAAGGTGATTCTAAGAAGGCCTAATTGATTTGTGGAGTCGCCATCTCCCGATCATTATCCAGTTCATTGTTATCAAGGGCTTGAAAGTTCGTTTCAATCATGAGTTTAGCTAATCCCTGTCCTTTTACAAGCTTTGTAGGTTTTATTTCAATGTCATACTCTAGGATATTAGCTATCCATTTACCTCATTTTCCTTCAATTCCCTCTTGAGTGAGGATGTATTTGAAAACAACACTTGGTACATAAGCTATTACATGGGAGTACAAAATATAAACTCTAAATTCTTTGATAGCTTTCACAAGTGCATAGGCCTATTTTTCCATGATTTGGTATTTTAGCGGTGCATCTCTCAATGCTTTGCTGAAAAAGGCTATAGGTCTTTCAAATCCTTGATCATCTTTTTGAAATAAAACAACAGCAATGGTGTGTCCTGAGGGAAATGAAAATATCATGAAATCTCTATCAAACTTTGGACTTGTAAGGATTGGTGTTTGGGTTAAAGCCATTTTAATTTCTTCAAATGAGTGTTTGGCTTCTACTATCCATTGAACCTTGGAATCCTTTTCTAACATATTGTTCAACAATCTAATTAATTCGGCCAAATTAGGTATGAATATTCTTAAAAAGTTGATCTTCCCTAGGAAGGCTTGAAGTTCTTTAACGTTTCTGGGGTGAGGCACTTGCAGGATGGCGTGTATTTTGTCAGGATCAATTCTGATGCCATCTTTGGATATGATGTGGCCTAACAATTTGGCCTCTTCTAGACCAAACAATGATTTCTTAGGGTTTAATTAGATACCATACTTTCTGCATTTTAAAAACACCTATCTCAAATGATCTAGATGTTGTTGATCGGATTTGGAAAACACAGTAAGGTCATCTAGATAAATAACCAGAAAATCATGGATTTCTTTTGCAAAAGCTATGTCCATTGCCTGTTGAAAAGTTTCCCCTGCATTCTTAAGTCCGAATGACATTTTAACATATTTGAAAGTTCCCCATGGTGTTGTAAAAGAAGTCTTTTCCTGGTCATCAGGGTGGACCAGAATCTGGTTAAAACCGGAGAATCCATCTAACAGTGAGATCCTAGAGGCACCTACTACCCTCTGTAGAATGTGGACCATCTTGGGCAAGGGATAATTGTCTTTCAAAGAAACCTTGTTCACATTTCTTAGGTCAACACACAACCTAATTTCCCCTGTTTTCTTCCTAGTGGGTACTAGATTAGACACCCACTCATAAAACCTAATAGGAGCAATTATTCCTGCTTCATACATCTGCTTGATTTCCTTTTCAATTAATGGGAGTAGTACAGGGTTGATTCTTCTGACTTTTTGTTGGAATGGTTTCCGATTTTCCTTGAGGGGTATTGTATGTTGAATTACAGAGGTATCATAAGATTTTAGATCTTCATACCTCCATGAAAAAACATCTTGGAATTCTTTGAATAGTTCAACATACTTAAGATTTTGATCAGGGGGCAAAGTTTTGGACAATTTTATCATTCTCGGATTTTCCCCAGTCCCTATGTTATAGTCTTCAATATCTGCTTTTAGAGGTTTCATTTTGGGTTTCCTTGGGATATCATTAGAATCAAAGAAGTCTTCCAAGGGAGTTAATCCTTTGGGAAAATGATTATCTTTTAGATCAATAACTTCAGATTCTTCTTCAATGATCACATCAATATCTATCCCTTTCAGATCTTGCATTTCTTTATTGGTAAATTTCGTTGGATGAATCATTTTATTTTCACTTTCTACTGAAATGTCTGTTTGCATTTCATCCTTTTGATCAATCATGCTAACAGTATCTATGTCTATATTTGTGCTAGAAAACTCTCCCTCTAGGGTCAAGAAATTGTTGATCTGAACATCATTGTCAAACACTTGCCAATTCTTTACGTTGTCCGGTATGGTTGGCCTATGTCTAATCTTAGCTATGAACTGATGATTAGGTTCAAACAGTAACTTACAAGTGCTGGCCAATGTTGCTAAGCTGTGAGCATGCAAATTATGTTTTCTTGGAATCTTGGCAAGCTATGTTTCAAGAAATGTGTTGAGGATGTCAATTGTTGTTCCTCTATAAGCTTTCAGTCCAGGATGAATTGTGAGGAAGCTTCCTTTTATTTGTTGAATGACTAAATCAGAGTCTCCCAAAACTGATATCCTGAGTGCCCCTAAAATTTTGACCAATTTAAGTCCTAGCAGCAAGGCCTCATATTTAGCCATATTATTGGTGCATTTAAAATGTAACCTATAAGCATGACCTTCAGCATGATCATTTTTTTGATTGTGCACCCAAATCCCTACTCATGCCCCTAATCTGTTGAATGAACCATCAGATTCCAAGTACCAAGGAGTTTCATGTTTGTATTCGGTATTAGGAGTCTCAGTAATTTGCTTTATGTGAAGATAAATTTCTTTAGTTTCATCTAGTTTTTCTTGATTATCTGATGTATCATTTTTCTCATAAATTTCTTGAATTTGAACACTGGGTTTTTTGTTTGAGATTCCTTCTTGTTCAAATGTTAAAACTTTGACATCAGTCGGGGGATCAATTTCAGCATTATAGAGAATGAAGGAGTCAATGTCAGAGTGCATGGAGTAGATGGGAAAATTCTGGGGTTTCTCCTGGCTGCTTACCACATACTTCATCAAAGTTTCTCGGTATAATTTATTTGGTTGACCAAATATTGAAATAGTAGCATAAGACATGTCCAACTGTAATGATCCTTGAAGCTTTGCACCCCAAGACCTAGATAATAACATGCCATATTTGGGTGGAATATCAGCTACCACTACGTCCATTAGAATGGTTTTGGAAGGGTATTCAACTAGTGATACACATAAATCTTTGATCAATCCTAGACACGTGACCCGGCATGAATCAAAAGAGAATAGGTCTTTGTATGGCCTGGTTATATCTAGGTTCAACTTCTCCATTACAGATTTAGGCATTAAGTTATGAGAAGCACTAGAATCAAACATGGCATTGTGAAGTATTTTATCATGTATGTTCAGACTTACATAGAAAGGAGGAACACCTCCATCTACTGATTTCCCATTTACCTCAGGTCCAAAAATTAGTTCAGGTTGGTCATCAAAAAGATTTATTGAATCTTTGTTCACAGAAATTTGGAGTGATCTACTAATTTGACTTCTGTAGACATCATGTTTAGCCAATCCTAATAGTGGAATAGCTATTTTTAGTTTGCCTATTTCAATCTCAAGATTGAAAGGTTTTTCATTTTGAGTTTTTGTATTTTGGACTATGGTATTTTCATTTTCTGTTGTATTTTCTGTGTTTTTCTCCTTTTCAGGATTGTTGTTATGGGCTGAAATTGCTTCCAAATCAATTTCTAGAGGTTCTTCCACATTTTCTTTGGGAGGAATTGAAGTGGAAGGTTGGTTGTTCAATGGTTGATTATCTGATATATCTTCAACTATTGGATCCTTTGGGTTTGGGCCTACTCTAGGAAGGGCTTGTACAGGGGAATTATTGACCTTAGCTTTTTTAGGCTGCTTGGCATCTTTTTGCTTATTGGATTCAGGACATCTATTCTTCTACTTCTCAGATTGTATTGCTTGTGGACTTCATAAATGGTTGTACCATATCCCTCCCTAAAATCAAAAGATTCACCTGACTGAGTTTGGAATTGTTCAAGAGTGTTAGATTCTTGGTATTCTTTGGTCAAGAATTTTTTTTTTTCATTATTGAGACCCATTAGGTTGATTTGGGTGTCTTCTGTAGGTTGATTAGAAGTTAAAACTTCAACATAATTTTCTTGGAATGGGGGCTAATGGTTTGATCAGGCCCAGCCTTTTCAGTATTAGGGTTTTGATTCTTTCTGAAGTTTAGATTTCTCCCAACATTTCTTGGTTGACCATCCTAGGATGATTTCCTCTCCATTGTTTCTACTCTATCTCCCAGTCCATCCATACCTTTAATTATAGCATCTAATTTTTGTTCCAAGGCATAAGTTTCTTCTTTGAAAGGTGTCCTCTTTTCAACTCTATCTCTAGCTCATTTAGAAATTAGGTTGGCCTCTACACTGATAGCTATACTCTACATTTTTTCTAGGTCTTGAGGAACTCTTTCCCTAAGTTGGTATGCCATGTCAGAATCAAATACATCAGGGAATTTAATCAAGGCCAAGTCTGGGGGAGGTCTGAGGTTTTGAGGAATGGCATTGTAAACATTATTGAATCTGGTACAGTAATCCTGGATAGTTTCTTGAGTATCTCTATTCAAGCCTTCATATTCTGATAAAACGTCGAGAGGATATTTCCTCTTTTCCCATCTATTCAAGAAGGTCTAATAGAGAGCTTGTGGATCATTGATATTGTTTATAGGGAGGGATCTAAACCAAGTTCTAACATCTTCGGTCAAACTTTGAACAAAAATTCTCATTCTAACATCATCATCATCAACTTCATATATTTCAAAGTAATCTATCATTTTTTTACTATGCTCTTGAGTTGTGTATGTGTCTGTGCCATCGAAAGGAGTGATTTTGCTTTGATGGTATTGGGGCATAGCCCCTAGATTGGTAGGTAAGTTCAGAGGAGCATATATGTTTGTCATGTTAGTAGGAATATATGTGACAACTGGTACAGTAGGGACAACAACAAGGATATGGACAGTGGATGGAAGAGTGGAAGGAGTGGCTTGAGGTTGGGAAAAGTGAGGAGTTGATGGTGAAATTGGAGAAGGGGTAATAATAACAAGAAGATTTGGTGTTTTTACAGAGGTAAGCTCAGGTTGGATGGAGCTTTGTAGATGTCTGTCAAGTTGTGGAGCAACAACTTCAAGCTGCAAATTTTCAAGGAATGTTGGATCTTGAACTATGTGTGTTAATCCAGATTCGGAAAAGGTCTCAAATGAAGGGCTTTCAAAATTGTTAACAACAAGTTCGTTCTCAAGGTGGATTGAGCTCACAGGTTAGGATTTTGATTTGGATAAAGGCCGAGAAATAACAGAATTTTCTAGGCTCTCTTACTTTCTAAGGATTTTAGGAATCAGATTAGGATTTTCAAACACAGGTGTTGGGTTTGGATCAGGGTGTGATCTGGTGTAGCAAATCCTTTCTGAAGCCAGTTTTCTAAGTGTATTTTTGGTTTTTCTGTAAATGGTTTTGATAAAACAACCTTAGAGTTTCTTGAAGAGACTTTGAATATGGAAATTATGAACTTTCTTAAAGATTTTTTAAAGAAGGAAGTGATGAAATATTTGAAACCAACTATCCAATCTATAAGCTAGACCAGAGATAGACTGAAGTAGCATTTATTTACTTCTACCATTGCAAAGAAACAACATTTCAAAGGCTTCCTGGATAACTTCAGGCTCTGTCTGTAGCTTGTAAAGTAGATAGTAGTAATAAATAACTTTATTCAGTCCCCAGTGGAGTCGCCAATGATGTTATCACTTAGGTTGTTACCAAAAGCTGTGAGAAAGAGAATGCGACCAAGGTAACCATAGACCAATCTTTTAGACAAATATTCTAGCCAATATGCATCTAGAGAGGGCTCTCTCTTTATGATTTAACTTTGTTTTGAAAGGTATTAGGCTAGGTATGATGTTCAGGGGTTTTGTTTGTTTTTTGGATGGTGAGATTCAATAGAACTTAGGTGTGAATCTGAGAAATTAAGTCCATTGGGAAAATGGAGTCAATGAGGATGGCTTTTTGGATTTGGTTTCTTAACAGCGGATGGTATCACAGAGCAAGGTAGTCAAACATGGATCAAACAAAGATTTGTATGGGATGGGATGGACTTAAATTGGTTGAAGGGCAGTTAAGAATCCTTCAACATATTTAACACATAAAAATGGATGATTACTACTAAGGAGTGGTAAAGAATTCCCTAGAAAATAATCTATATGAAAGAATTAGGAAACAGGAGAAATTAAAAGTTACATTGTTTATACTAATCCTGAAGAAAACACAGAGAATGATAATGAATGAAATATAGAGTGCAGTCAAGCAAATTCTGAATTAATCTTTATCATTATCATTTAGATTGTGAAACATAGATGATATAATGAAACTAGAGAAACTTCAAAACAGAAGATATAGGAAACTTATTGATCCACAGGTTGATTCAAGAATTTTGTGACAAGTCCATCTACTTCAATTCTACATCTAGTGAGTCCAGGAACAGATGATTCCAAAAGTTTTTTTATTCCAAAATTTTAGGATTACAACAAAGTCCAAGAATGGTTCACCAACCCCAAATACTTCGTTAAGGGGGGTATTATATGAAAATATCTCATAAAATATCTTACAAAATATCTCATGGAGATAATATCTAGTGATGACTCATCATCGTTTTACAATAGATAGAGAAAAATAGTCTCGATAACAGGGAAAACATAACTAATGCTTTGTTAGTTGCTCTTTCTTTGCTAAATACGCTGGGGGTAGGCCCTGTGAGTGGGTGTATAGCTGTCCTCTACTGATACTCTATGCTGGCTGCTCCGGCTTTGCTCAGATATTCACTCAAACCTAATTTGATACTCTTTGGCCCATATGATCCCTTTTTATCTTTTTCCATCGCATCATGTTAAATGGCCCAAAATTTTAAATTCACCAAAGATACCAAAGATTCCAAAGATAAGCTTCATAATATTTCTAACATACTTTGCCACCACTCCTATTCGGGTAACTTATGTCTCTGCAGCTTTCTCAAAGTTTCATCACCCTCTGTGTACCTGTAGAAATTAGGTGGGATGGTGAATAGATGCTTCACTTCATGCTCAATGTAGAATAGATTTTCCAAGTTATCGTAGAGGGCTTGGCTAGATGGAATTGCTTTCACTTCTGAAGTACTTGTTGATGAAGTAGTTTGATCAGCAACATATTTATTCAATTTATGTGCATAGTCTATGTTTTTCATCAGGCGGTTATTACTTCCCAAAGGCCTTGGCAAACCTTTTTTGTGCAAAATTGTAAACTTTTCTATGAAAGAGTTGATCTCCACCTGCATGTCTTGGCATCTCCTTTCCAAATTTTGCATCAGAGTTCTCATGGTTAGAACTCTCTTGATTTCAAGAATGGTGCCTGTCCTATCTCTGATGTCTAGCGCTTCCAGTTCTTCGCTGGTCTTGGTGTTCAAAAAATGTATTAGCCTGTTAGCTTCTTGAGGCATTTGTCCCAATAAGGCTCTTGTCTTTTGAATCTCCATTTGGGCTGCTCCTATTAAATCAACCTGCTCATAAATAACCTGGATAGATCTCAATTATTGTTAAGGGATTGATTGATGTTGGCCCACAAAATACCTTTGATTTCTGCCAGAGGTTTATCCAGAGAAAGATCATTTTCCAATGCTTTCACTTTATTCTGTAATGCCTTAACTTCCCTTATTTTCTCTGCCACACTTATTTTGGATTTGTCATAACTTATTTATACTTTTGCCAATTGTTCCTTCACCTGCTTTAATTCTGATACTTGGAATTTTAATTCCTCCATGGCTTTTATCAATTACTCTATGGTCATGCCAGTGGTGTTCCTGGTGCTGTTGTTGTTGCTGTTGTTGATGTTTTTGTACCTATGATGACCTCTGTTGTAGATACTAGAACAGTGGGAGGCAATGCTGCTGCAAGCATGGAGGGGGCAGTTGTAATTGGTGGGATTACTTCAGGTAGTTGGGAGGTCAACTCTCCCTGATTTTCTTTAAGAGCTTTCTCCAATGCTTGCTATGTATTAGCTAATCTCTCATTCAGCTTCATGAGCAAGTCCATCATGTCTTCTTTCGATTTCTGTTGTACAACTTCTGTTGTCTGTGGATGCATGGTAGAAGGCAGTTTGAGCTGTTTTTTTAGGGTAGCAATGTCCTCCTCTTTCTTGTTTATTAATTCCTTTATGCCCTTAACATCCTTGGGATCATGTCCCAGTTCAATGATAATTTCCTCCAAAAATTTTATCTTGTTTTCCATGGCTAGAGAAGAGGCTTTCTCCAAATCTAGTTGAGCAGAGGTGTTCTTTGAGGAATTTTGCAATTTATGAGCTAACATAGCTTTATCAGCTAGTGTGGAGTACACCATCTCTTTAGTCTGTTTATGCAGCTCAATCTGGTCCATATGATGAATATCCTTGGATGGGACCTCTAGATTTGTTTTGAGGTAGACAGCTGCTAATTGTGGTTACTGCACCTTGCGCTTAAAATAACTCATGATCATCTTGCCCTCTTTAATGTCATAAGCTGACATTAATCTTTGTTAGTTTGTGGGGGCCATCTTGAGAAATTGGTTGTAAATTTGAAGCCGTAGTGGGTCATTTCTTGCCTTTATCTCCATAAATATCCTTTTGATGTTTGAGGCTTGTTTGCTTTGTGGCCTAGTGGATGAAACTTCGACACTTTACTGCCTTTCTAGCTCCTACCTGTGTGAGCTAGTTGATGTATCTATCGCTTGGGAAGTCTGCTGGCTGACTACCATTTCACCTCTTAAACTGTCTGTTGTTTCCTCAAATATTTCTTCTTCTGACAAAGGATTAAGTCTTTTCCTTTTTCCCCTGGTTGTTTTGCAGGCCCACTGATAGGTGTGGCTTCTTCCTTGTCTCTCTTCTTGCCTCTTTCATCATTTAGAGGAGTCTGTAATGTAGGAATCTCTGCTGCCTTGGTTTGGACAGGGGGAATTTTCCCTTACTGATCCGTCATTGCTGGTTGTTCTGTGTCTACCACTTACTTGCCCTTAGAGGACCCTGTAACTATTGTGTCGGTTTCTTGTACAAGATGCTGAGAAGTCAAAGCCAAGGATGTACCAACTCCTGTTTGTTGAGGTAGCTTGAAAGATACCTGTCCAAAAGAGTCTAGGTCAAGGATTTTTTCAAGGTCTTTCATAGATTTTTCCATTTTCTCTTTCTCAGTAATCTCTTCTACTAATGTACCCTCTACCCAGTCATCCTAATCAGCAAACTATTCAATTTCAGGCATCCTATGATGTACATAAAGTGATAGCCCGTTTCTTACCTTTCTATCACTTATAAAGCTATTTGGGTCATAATCCACCCACCAAAAACTCTTCTTCAATTTAAGTTGTTCCCCTAATATCTTATCAGCATCTTCCCATGCCTCCCTCTTGTGGATGAAAAAAGGGCCTAATTGGTTTTTTATTCTCAGCTGAGCCTTTTTCTTTGAATTACAAAAGTGCGTTAAATCTGCATTGATAAGTTGTCTGAAATATTCCAGTGCAAACAGTCTCATGGGCACATATTTGGGCAGCTTGAAAGGGCACAATTCACAGCCATATATTCTTATTTCAGTGTGATTCTCGTACAAGTACCAGTCACCTATCCTATACTGTCTGGAAAGGTGTAAAATCTTCATTATATCACCAGAGAGCCTAGGAGGAGGAGCTCCTATCAATAGATTGGTGGTTGGGTGTACAAATAGGTCAATGAATTCACAATAGGTATAAGGGGATTCCTAGACATTGTGGAAGACTGAGGTCCAAAAGATCACAGACCTCCGCTCTCCTTTTGAATCCAATTTCCTGATGGGAAATGAAAATTTGTATGGCTGATAATATAGCAGAAGGTGGTATATGAATGAGGTGTATTTGAAGACTCCTTCTCTATCCACACTTATGAGCTTATTATTGATTTTGTTGGCAATGAAGGTGCCATAGTCATACTTGACAGTAGGGGGCTATCTTGGAGTAAATATTGACAACAAAACTAAGGTGGTCTCATCAACAAATTCACTCGTTTTGAATCCCACGATGTAGGATATCATATCAATTATGAGTTTTCCTATTTCATTGAACTAGACATGCAAATATGGAGGTGGGCCTTGGGGCTGACACTCTGGTTTCATGAACATTTGAGCAATACAGGTTATTTCTGAATTGGGAAATTGAAAGCCTTGTTCAAGCAAAAATCCCATGGAAAGAGGAGCCAAAGGCTGAGTGGGTTTGAAGTGTAACATCTCATTGATGGATTCAGTAATTATGTAAAAAGGAATAGTTTGGTATGGGGTTATAACTGCTTTAGTGACAAGGTCATAGTTGGCACAACATTGGTGGATATTATCTAGGAAAACATTGACTAAGGGAAGGTAATACCTGGGAAGATTAGATTCCCATATTCCATAGATATCAGAGTTGCTTAGATAACTGTTCCTAACTCGACAATATGCCTGGAGATGGTTCATGTGGCCAGTTAACTCCTTTATTTGAAAATCTCTATCAGCCAAGGGTAAATAATCCTGCTCTTTATGAGGTGCATAGAGGGGGGCGACGTTCAGGGCTACGGGAGCTTCCATGTTTGGTTCTTGTGGTTTCAAACTAGAATTTAGGCTTTTGAGGAAAAATGGGCAAAAAAACAATCCTGGGTGTCTTCCTCTGAGAGCTATGGGTTGAATTTACTTGAATTTGGCTCTTTTGGGTAAAATTGCCAGAGGAAAATCAAAATTTATAGCGTAACAGGTAAAATGGGTAAATACCTGGCTCAAGGAAACGATTTGTGTAGTTGCAGGTTGAAAATACTGATGGCAGAGTGTGTCACTAGAGCTTGCTGACAAGGTAGGGGACTGTGGGCTCATGCAATCACCAGGACGTAATTTGCATGCAAACAGTTTTACATAGGAAATGAATGAAAATGACATTTTTCTCGACAATTTAACAAAATTTGGCTTTGGCAGGTGATTTTTGCATTTATTAGTTGGATGATGTCATCGAGATGGGACGTCTTGTCGTGACATGGAGGGTGGATGGTGACATGGCAGTGACGTGGGGATGATGTCAACGAAGGGTCAGCGGGAGGGTGGTAAGCTATTTTTCCCGCACAGCTTATGGGCTAGGGCGGTTTTGGACGGGGGGGCAGTGAGGACAGTCGATGCGTGGCATCTGTACTGGGGAAATAGCATCGTTTCCCTCGGGCTTAACTATCAGACAGAAGGGGGCTCACGATATGCGCGTGGAACGTCAGATGAGCGGGCCCAGATCTGATGGTGGGCGCTTGGCGGAGATGGTGGGGGTTTAATGGGCGGGCCCGACGCATTAAAATATGTTTTTTAATAGTATCGGGCACCATATTATTGCTTCACAGAGTTTGGTTATAATTAACCTGGGTGGTTAATTATTCCATGGTTTGTGTGCGAAGGTTATCAAAAGGTTTCGAATAAACCTTTAATCCCTTTTGTGTAGGATTATGGTTATAGCTAACCGGGGGTAGGATATTAATATTTTTGGGGTTTTCAATATATAGTTATATAATACAAGAAAGGGTAGATTTGCATGGGAATTATATAATAAAAGTTAAGTGTTAAGATGAAAAATGGCTGAAGGAGCCAAATTTAATGTCAGGAAAATTAGGCTTAAAGGGGATGTTACACAAAAATATCATCACCTTGATTATTTGCAGTCGGTGTAGGTCTATCACCACCTATACCAGCCTCCTAAGCAAGTCTTAAACCTCAGCTCTTCAAAACAAGCTTTAGAAATGAGAGAAAGACATAAAAAAAGCAATGTAACTATGGTTCTGCACTTTCTCTCACTTTTGCCTGCGGGCCCGCACCTTCTGTTCAGGATATCTGCATACTTATACGCTATGTATGTAAAGGGGAGGGTGTGTACCCCTGTAAAAGTCAAAAGGCACAATCTTTGTCTTAAAATACTCATCTTGGGTTAATTCTAGAGTTTTCTAGAAACATTTGTTACGTGGATTGTTCGCTCCAAGTGGTTCATGCATCCCATGAGAGGAGGAACTAATCCCTTGTTGAGAGGAGCTATCCCTTTGAAGGAGGACTCTATCCCTTTGAAGGAGGAGCTGGTAACTGATCTCCATTGCAATATAAATTGAGGCATTGGGTCAATGGCCAGGGAGGTTGGAAGCTGAACTTTTGAGGGTAAATGCTAGTGAAATCAAGACTTCCTATTTGAGCTTAAGAGGAGAGATCACATACCTTTTTGGCCTCATTAGGGAGTGAGTGAAGCTTGTCAAAGTAGAAGAGACTTCTTGTTGGACCCTGGGAGGAGCTTGTACAGCGTCAAGGCAAAGGTTGTAAGGTTCTTCTCTTTTGAATTAATACAATCAAGCTCATTTTT
>APFE030040073.1:3106-39106 GCA_000404065.3 Pinus taeda | reverse complement strand
GCCTTTGCCTTTAAAACAAAAAACTGCCCTTTGCACTTATATTAAAAAAAACTTTCTGCCATATGCACTTCTCAAAAACGTAATATACGTCCTTTTAAAAAAAAACTCAATATCCCAGCACATAAATATGCACATATGCACCAGCTGTATATTTCATCTGTTAAATCTTTAATTTCCTGGCCTGTTTTGAGCGTTACTACTCCAAGGAAAAAGCATTCAAAACAAACAACAAACCAAATAACAAAACCCCTGTGGGTTTACAAATGTTGTTGGCGCGTTGGCGCTCTTCTTCCAGCAAACATTCCCATAATACAACTGGCGCTGCGTTATTTAAAAAAAAATTGACTGCGCACTCCACCAGCAGACTAGAGCTTGATTTTACAACCAATCAATTTAGGTACGCACAAAGAGTGAGGATATACCAAAAGGTTGAGGACATCCTCAACCTTTGAGTCCACTATGTGATGCAATGCTCTTCACCCGGTTGAAGCTATCCACTAAAAGGATTGGTCCAACCCTTGGTTCCAAGTTGTTCCACCTACTAAAAGCGTGATGAAGTAGACTAGCACCTAGTACACCCTCTTTGCATGGCTATGTAGCCCCTCAACGAACCGTCCCTCCAACACTTGTGCGATCTTTATTAATTACGAAAAAATTTATTGTGAGCCCCGTTTCAAAATTTATCAAGCGAACATAAAAATAGGAAAAACCAACCCACACAATAATAACAAGGTTTAAACAGTTTCACAAAAGCACTTGTGGCTAAAATGGGTTGGGAAATACTCACAACCACCAGTTTATGGAAAGAGGTGGTATATCACAAGTACATCCATCCTCAATCGATACTTGAATGGATTCGAACCCTGATCAGGAACAGACCTGGAGTCTCCACCATTTGGAGAGCAATCACACATTCCATATCAGGCATAAAAAAAGGATTGGCATGGCACATCGGGTCAGGCGAACAAGTTTTTATTGGCCAAGATGCTTGGACGGGCTGCGGGAATGCCCACCTCCTACCGATCAAACTCAAGCAGTTCCTCGAATCAGCTGGCATAAAATATCTATCCCGAATTGCTGATGAAAGAAATATAACTTGGCTTTCACAAGCTTGGAAATCAACACACGATCTCATAATCCCTAAAAAATGGAGAAATGATTGGAACAAATATATTGGAGCTCTGGAAGAAACCCATGTCAGAATTTCAGATCGTGAGGATGAATTAATGTGGGTTGCTTCTCCCCATGGTCGATACACCCCCAAGGAAGGCTACTCCTTCATTGTATTTGAGCATGAACCAGAGGTTGCCAAGTGGTGGTGGCGACCCCTTTGGTAATTTGGGTGCCTCCCAAATCAAGATTGTTCAAGTGGAGCCTATTAACCAACAAAGCACCTATTGTTGACAGCCTACACAACAGACCTTTTCATGGCCCTTCTCGTTGCAGCCTCTACAAGGAACAATCTGAATCTATCAATCATCTCTTCCTATTGTGTCCTATGAACCATATGGAATCATCTTTACATATCCCTTGATATTACTAACAAATGGCAAGGGGAAAATATTATAACTGCATGGCAATTGTGGTGGTGCTCCTCGCAGTCACAGAAAATCCACAACCTCCCTCTATTAGTCTGCTGGAGCATATGGATAACAAGGAAAAAATTGCTTTTCAGGAGTCTATCATCCATTGGAACATCATTCGCACCAATATAGAGGTCCTTTTCCAACTAATCCCTGAAGAGGAACCCAAGTCCCAAACCCGGAACATTACTCCTGAAGCCATTGATAAATCCTTTCCATGGGTATATTTTGGCAGGTCTGCACATGAAAATGGCTATGGGGGAGGAGCTATATTACACCTCACAGACAACCATTATTACAAACTTAAGATGGGTTTTGGCCATGGCACAAACAATTATGCTAAACTAAACAGCCTCAGATTACTCCTCATTTTTGCACTTGAGAAGAATTACAACCGGATACAAATCTTTGGAGACTCAAAAATTGTCATCGATTGGTTCAAATCACTTTCTCATTGTCAGGTGCACACACTCAGAGGCTTACTGGAAGAAATTACTACATAAAAATCACAATTTGATTTAATTGTTTGCTCCCACATCTACAGGGAAAGGAACCAGAATTCTGACAGTCTTTCCAAGGAAGCCACGCAGCACCCCAGCAACCAATGGTTAATACTGGAACAAATGGACCAGGAAAGCTACCAGTATTACCACAGGCCTTTAATCAAGCATACAGGGGTAGCAGAGTCGACTGATCAAACATCTTGATCATCTGCAGACACATTTTTGTTGTTTCTTTTTGCATCAGACAGTCCTATACATTGCTCATACATGTATATACTTATGTTATTTTTGTTTAATTATTGATGAACTATGAACTGATATACTAGGATAGATGGCTTGGTCCATCTCTGATACTCGCATATTACTTTATGCAGATGATACAACATGTAATTTTCAATATTAATAAAATGAAAATTACTCTTTTTTCCCTAGAGAAAAAATACAAGGTGTTTGCAAAATCAAGTTCTAAAATATGGCATTAAAATGATCTCACAACTCAATAACAACTTCATCTAAAGAAGAGGTTAGCCTTTTAAATTTCTCTTGAACTATTAGTTTTCATAACCCAACACCTGGCATTTAATTCCTAGCAACTTACTGCATAAATGCACAACTAGGATCCTAACAAAATATTCAGCTGAAGCAGAATTACATAACCAATCTCAAACACATATGACACAGATTTATGTCCAATCAACACTCTTCATTAATAAATTAATCTGAACCTACTTGGACTCAGATCCTAGGATAATGGCCCAACTGAGGAATTACATATACAACAATAACCTAGAGTTATCCACTTGATCAAGCCCTAGATCTGTTCTTCGATCTTCCTCGGCTAATCTAGATCTATCTCCCTCGCTGTCTCGAACTCGAAGATCAACAACTAAGATTAAAACTTACTCACTAAAACAAATTACTTTACTTTTCCCAAGTTTCTATTAGCTCAATAAGCCAACATATTAATATGTGTTTTTTCCTAAGTTAGACTTAGGCTAGGTTATATCAGCAACTTGCTCAACCTAGAGCAAGTGTTCTAAGGATAATGTGGACAATTTTTGCATGCCTAGACACAAACCCTGTGCAGAAGCACCAGCCGAGGTACAAAAATCAACACGCCCTCTTAGCAAGGGAGGTACTTCTGCCCCCTGGAACTATCTTTCATCCTAGACCTATTTTCGTTGCCTTGGTTGCTCCCTCTAAACTGGAAGCCTTCTATGCCACCTAGTCTGGAAAGATCCTAGAAGCCCAATTCCCCTTGGCATTGTTCCTCGAAGCCTCCTGCTTCTAACAAACTGTCTTGACAGATATGGAGAAATTTGTCAGCTACGCCTCCCTACTTGAACCTAAAGGTTAACTCCCTTTGAGCTACTCAACCTTCGGAGCCTCCTGATTATTGTTCTTTGTCATTGTAATGCTTCTTGCCATTGCTCTTGTGCTAAGTCCTTCTAGCACTTCTATGGGTCTGTCCAGTCCCTTGAGACACCCGTGAAATCTACTACCAATCCCCCAACTGGAATGGCCTCCCTCTCTCCCTTTGAGGGCTAACCTTTGCCAATATTGTTGGTTGCCGGTACTCTCCTTCATACCTACTTTGTCAACAAAACCCTACTGACACTTCTACTCAACCTGTCGCGGCAGATCCACTACCCAACGACTCCTTGCTACCCACTACATCCCGCAGTTACTCGATCATGCCCAACATGGCACCTTTCCCTTGGCACAATCCTCCTCTACACCCACAACTTGGGTTGTTGTCCAAGCTCCTTTGGTCACTTTGGTTTACCAATCTCCTCGGTCTAGCATAACTAGCTTCTACCGGCACTGATCCGGTCTTACTTTTGTGCAACTTGTTTCACGGCCTAGTAAACACCCAGCCTGACTACTTTGTCACCTATTGTTGATCACACATCCCAACCCCACTCCTGTTCGACCATGATCTCTTTTATGAGTGCCTACTCCGACACTTTGTGCATCTCGTGCTCACTGTCGGCACCTGCAGACGACAACACTCCTTTGCGACTCAATCTGACCTTGTCTATCGCCCTTAATCATACTCTCCACCACTATCACCTCTGACAACTTGTTGCACTGAGCCTCTGTACTCTACAAACTAGTTTCCTCGTGTTTGTACGATTGTTGTAAGCACTCACGACCATCGCCTTTGTCACATCGTTGCCCTTGGACTTTGTCTTGCAGCCTGTGCCCACCTCCTCACTCTCATGAGCTACAACTAAGGGAATCAGCCACGTTCTAATGCCCACTAAGGGAATCAGCCACGTTCTTTTTGTTTCACAAGGCGGCTATCAATTCCCCGATGAGTCTCCTCTTTACATCGTTTCCCTTCTGTCTACACAAAATCATCTCTGGATCCATCGCAGTGTGCCTACACTTTAATGTCTTGGCTGAGTCCTTCAGTAGCAAACTCTTGTCCACGCCGGTCGTGCTACTATGGGTTGTCAACCACAACCCGACTCTTTGGTTACTGAGATTGGCTTGTTGGCCACTAGCAACTTACCTTCCTCACAACCCACACCGTCTCCCTCTCTTTGTCGCACCTCATTCGTGAGATCTTCAAGCCACTGACGATTGTTGCGACCTTGCCTGCAACCAGTGTTTTAAGATTCGGCCGGCTTGGAACCGATTCGGCTGAGTTCATCCGAGTCAAGGCCTCATCGGGTCGACTCGGCTAGTGAATTAGTTCGGTTAGTCGAGTTATTATCGAGCCGGTCGAGTTGTCTAACAACTCGGCCGGTTTGGTAATAACCCAGCCGGCTCGGCCGAGTCCGAGCCTACTTAGCCGGGTTGGATGACAGCGGCCTGTGAATTAAAAAACAACAATTCTTTTTTAATTTTTTGCTTTTGGGGGACTCCAAGGTTTTCACGATGATACTTTAATGGTTTTTTGTCCCTAAATAAGTTTATCTCGCTTGATCTTGAGAGGTTTGTTTAGTTGGTATCACATATGTAGTAGAGATTCCTTAAGGGATAGCTTCATTCTTCTTCAAAACCTTCCAATAGGTTCTTTGCCCCTTTCTTAAAGCAAACCTAACTTTGTGGCCCCAACCTTGTTCCTCCAAAGATGAGCATCGAGCCTTGAGTTGATTCCACGTGATGCTACACCCCTTGATGAGCCTCCAAATGCTAAACACTAAACTTAAAAGCTTGGACGTTGGACTATTTGATGATATGCCCAAATGGACTGAAGATGGCCCCTCGCTAGCCTTGACCCTATTTTGGTGGATGGTGCCTTCTTCCAAAGCATAGATGAGGATGGTTATCATTGAGATGACTTAGGAAGACTAGCACATCCCTATTTGATGCCAATGCTTACCCTTAGGGGTGCCATGTCACTCACATGCTTGAAAAGGGTGACATAGGGTCTCTCCTAGATGACATCATGGTCGAGGATGCACCTTTTGAAGATGTACACATGCACTTTGGGACTTTCTTGGAGTGAGGAACACTCTTGGACCCTTGTATTAGTTCCTTGATGATTTACAATCTATTTTGGAGGATAATGCCATTGCTAGCCTCCTTGGTTATGTGTTTTTCTTTTGATCTCTATATCATCATCATGCATGTATTGGACAGTGCACTGGGTGCCATTTTGATATAATGGAAATATTCATGAGCCTACTTTGATCATATGTTGTCTTCTATCTATATTCTAATGTTGTGTGTTTGGAAACATGAATGAAAATCATTAAAATTATGTTTTTTTATTAAAAAATAAATAAATATTTAATGTATTTTTTACAATGACCGAGTCATTGAAATTGAGCCAACCGAGTCGATACGGAGTCAGAGTCGAAGTCGGAGTCGACCCTCGGCCGAGTTGGAGTCGGAGTTTTAAAACATTGAGTCAACCACCTTATACTTCATATGAGGACATATGTTGATTTCATCTAGTGTGAATCTTACCTTCTGACATTCTTTCATAGGAGGAGATTCCTTTCCTTTGATCATACTTCAAAATAGAAGCACTGATCCTTGTTGCCCGCAACCATATGACATGACTTTATAGTATTAAATACAAGCATACATACCTTATTTACCTTTAGGCCATCTAGGCTTCTTTCAGCAGCTAACTTGATTGAAAAGATCTTCAACCCCTTGATCTGCTTCATCTCTCATGTCATCATACCACTATCCCATGAACTCCACAAGGTGAAGTTCCTAATGAAACACTTGCTTCCTCTCTAGATCGGTGAATCCTCTAATGAGGATTCCATCTCGCATATCCTTATTCAGCAGATGTTTCCCTTTTAAACTGATGTATGATGAGACTTGTCATGGATGACTTCTTCCTTCGATCTTTCAATGAGGTCACCAAGAGCTATATCCTTCAAAATTGAATATCAGACATCCTTCATGTTTCCTATGGTGATGTCATGAGCTCTTGTTCCTAATGCTTCCATGATGCCACGATGCATCTTATTATTTATTATAGCCATATCCTATAACATAAGATTTAGAAGCTATGTCAAGACCCTTCATGAGGGAGAATATCTCAGATATAGTAACGATCTCTTACTTTCTCTTTTCTTGGGCTTCTTCTTTTCAGCTTCCTCCACTTCTTCGGTGATATGGGCTTCTTTTCTTCTTTTGATATTGTCCCTTTAAGATAATATTTTATGTAATGTCCATATATTTTATATCCATGGCATTGATTCTCAGCTATGCTCTTCTTTCTTTTCTAAGGACCAAAATTTTTTTCAAACTTCCTTTCCTTCTAGCAAATGTTTGAGTTCTTTAACCTTCAACACTTTTGCCCTCAACTTGTCTTCTTCTATCTTGCATAGAAACCACAAGTTGTCGAATGAGGTAACTTTCTTATCCCCGTGGATATCTGTTGCCTTGTTCATCAGTTAGTGCATTTTTGATCAATGATGATTATCTTCTTATCATCTCTCCCAGATCTTGTAGATGAGATCTTATGAAGATATCCTTCATCCTTTGATACCTTTAATTTTTGTGTAGATCAAATCTAAGTTGTGTAGATCACATCTAAGTCATGTGACCTTCTTTACCGTATCTTCAGAAAGTCTTCTTACGAGTTTTTACATCTCTTTGATATCTCCAATATCGCTATATGAGGGGATCTTTCATAAGAATCCCCTTCCATGAATTCAGAGGAGACCTTGTGATATGTTCAATGACTTCACCTTCTTAGAGGACTATGCCTATCCTCCTTTTTCATGCAAGAAATTTCGATGACCCAACCAACTTATAGATCTCCTTGCAAATACGAAGTCATTTTACCAAATTTAATTAAAGAATGAAAGATACTTGGCAAGTGAAGATGAACTCTTCTACTTGATCACTTTGATGATGGTTGAAGAAGATGTATTTGTTGCTTCCTTGGATGATCTTCTTCAAGGACAAGGATAGGATCCTTGCTTCAATAAGAGGGAACTTGCCTTATAGCTTTGGAGATGATGATAATGCCTTCTAGCTTTCAAGATACTTTGACTTATCTTGTAGTGTAGACCATAAATGCTTCTAAGATTTCGATTCTCTCCAAAGATGATGTGATTGCCAACTTTAAAGTTCTTCGCACTATCTTGCTTTGTAGATAACTTGATGAGGCCCTTTGTGGTCTTTTGATGACAACTATAGAATCAAAAGCTCTTATTGTTGTAGATTGCTTCTTCGATCTAGGGTTTGATTCTTCAATGTAGATCTTCATCTTTTGCTTTGATAACCTTCGACTTGCTTTGATGTCTTTCTTGAAACTCGATCCTTGAATGTCTCTTTGATTAGATGCCCTTTCTTTGACTTCAGCACCTGAGCTCCGATACCATGTTGAGAAATCTGGAGCATTAGTATTAAGTGATTTCTCTTCTATTAGTGACTGCTTGTGAATGTTTTTTACTTGTTTAGATTAGGATCTTCTTCATGTTAGACTATTGGTGTTCTTCTTCATCAAACAATAACCAATGCATACACATAAATAGACAAAAGACACAGCATGTAGGCTATAAGCCAGGGCCAAAACCTCTCTCTTTGAGAGGAAAACCCACATAAAATTCTTCTTATAGAGATTCCAATTGACGAATACCAAGACCAAGACCCTTGACCTATTAGTCACTCAAAGACCAAGCCACAAGTCCTCTTCCATCTTATCGATTACTCTTTCCCGGTTTCTTCTTCTTCAGATCTTGCATCATATGAGATCATTGTAGTTATATCAAACTGAGATCACAGTAATGCTCTTCTTCCTTCAAGAGTAGAACCAAATCCTTATGTCTGAGATAATACTGAGGCCTTCAATACTAAGGGCTACTCACATACTAGTTATCTTCTTTCTGAGAGGCATCAAATACTTCTTTGTTGTAATGTATACGGAATCACTGTGGCATACTACCAAGCTATAGGTTCTTCATTATACGGAACTGTAACTATCTCAAAGAAATCGAACTGTGGTCTATACAAAGACCATTCTCCCTCGTTGTCACTGTGATCATAAGAAGGATCTGAATTCCTTTGACAGTGGTTAATTATAGAGAGAGCCACTCCTTTTCTTCGTTTCTTCTTTTCTTGCTTGGAGGTCAAGCTTGTTGAGTGAGTGTGTTAATGAGCACGAAGTCTCTTCCTTTATATATCCTTTTCATGTGGTCGAATAGGCCTCTCCTAGGCTGACTTCTTCATGAAGGGCCGACTTGGTCTTTGGGGTCAGAAAAACTCTTCTAGACTCAAAAATAATATTTTCTTTTGATTACAAATTTACCCGAAAGGGACTTCGACTCATGACAAAATTTCTTATTGACTCCAGAAACCCTAGAAGCATGAAGAACATGCTTATCTAGAAAATTAATAATAATAATAAATTTTTCTTTTTCTTTTTCTTCTCTTTCTTTTTACAAGAAGTATACATTGATATAAGTACAAAGATAATTATGAAGACCAAACCTAGTTACAAATTTCAACAGTCCCCGCATTATCACAACCCAGCAAATGGAGGTCATACCCAAACAAGAAGCAGTCACTTGCATGTCAGCTTGTGGAACTACACATAACAGCTTACAATCTAATGAGGTCAGGCATGCTGAACATGACACATTCTTGAGAGATTGGAGAGCCCGTCTCTTAGTAGACTACTCCAAAAATAAATTTGCTTGTGAAATATTGGATGGATTTGTTCATCATGACAGGTACAAGGTGGAAGACGAAATCATCTTCGATGATGATGAGATATATTTTGTCCCGAATCTACGTTCAAGGAGAAGCTCGTTAGAGCTACACATAACAAACTAGCTGAAGTCACAATAAAATCTCGCCCTCAAGACAAGGATTGCATAGACAATGAGAATTTAATGGCAGCAGCAGGCAAAGAAAGGAACACAAAACAAAATGGCATGCAGACACAATATCCAGCCAACACCAATATTTCATATGCTGACTGGCTTGCTGTTGAACAAGTGGGGTCAAACAAGACAGTGACATCTTTACAAAGGATGATTCTGAACCTAAGGAAGTCCATTATCTACGAAGTCTATCTTGGTGTGAAGCATAGTTTATATGCTAGCAGACTTGAGGGTAAATTGCAGAATATGGTGGGTTCACTATCGACAAGTTTCTCTCCTTGGTGTTACTCAAATATTGCTTGTAATGAAGGGCACAAAGTAACCTCACCTGCAAATAGGTCTTTGCATCAGATTTCAGATCGAACCTCCTTGAGGTCATAAGGAACATATATGATCTCCCCATATCTTGTACTATCCAAATGCATGAGGTTGAAAATAATAACTCCTATCTATGCTCTGGATCACTTTTCCTTGTTTTTCTGCATCCTGAACTGCTTTGGGAGATTGTTATGTGGAAACTTCATGGAAATTCTGTTCGAAGATTTTCTTGGAAAATTGTAGAGCAAGGTGGTAGTCTAACTGAAGACATAATGGGTCATTTGACTACTACAGAACAAAGAGAAAGATGTATCCTGCACATTGCTGCAATCTTTGATAGAGGAATTGATTGGATTGTATATTGGCAGCATAAATTTCACAGATTGGAACCAGTGAAGTTTGTGCCTCATGGAAGTGCAGGATTTGAATCATATAAGGATCACCAGTTTCAAGTAACTAATGAAGATATGGGCGCAGGCAGTAGAATGCAACCTCTAATGGACAGAATGACATCTCGCAGTGGTGGTATGTTTGGAATGGTAACTGTGAAGTTTGAAGGCAATTTTTCATGTTGAAGGGTTGATGAGAAAAAGTTGCAGCACCTAGATTTGTCATTGCTTGGGGACAAGCAATGTCAGGAATGGGGGACTGTAATGTCCCCAAGGGATTAATTGGCCCAAGGGACGAAATAGCCTATCAATCCCCGTAGGCTACAGCCTTGGATAAAGGGAAAAATCCCAAAATTCCCGATGCTTGGGCCACAGGCGGAAAGTTTTGGGCAATTGGGGCAAAAACACAAAGTTGGGGTTTGTTGTGAACCCCACTCAATTAATTAAGGAGAAAAATCCCCTCAAGGAAATCTATAAATAGTAAATACAAGAGGCTTAGATTCATTCGAGGCATCATTGGATTGGATTATTTGTCTCTGTTTTTTCTTTAAGCCTGAGGCTCTGAGGGGTTTAAGACCCCATTTCTCCTTGGACAAATTTCGGTGGAGGTGATCCCACCCTACCTAGTAACATTTTCTTTGTTCTGGCAAAACAGGGAATTCATCGTTCTGAAGGACAGCAATTTATGGGCAAGAAATCTGAGGCAAGGGTTAACGAATTTATCTGGAAGCTCCTCAAATTCTCGAAGGAAACCGAAACCCTTTTGTGACAGAATAAGTCGTGATTTCTCTGAGGCAGATAATGTTTCTTCCTGAGACAGCTGAGGTCTCTTGTAGCCCAGGTCAGTGCCTGAGGCACCCCGAGATCATCTGAGGCGGGTAACCTGAGTTCTCTGAGGCAAATTGATGAGGTTTCCTAAGATAGCTGAGGTCTCCTGTAGCCGCAGGTCGAAGCCTGAGGCACTGAAAGTCATCTGAGGCAGGTCACCCGAATTTCTCTGAGGAAACATTCCGAGATTGATGTGGTGCAAAGATACTCCTGAGTCTGGACCGTATCTTTCTCCTGAAGCAGTCCGAGGATCCTGGAACATAACAGAAGTCTCCCTTGTAGAAGTTGAACCCTCTTGAAGCTTGTTTGGTGAATTGGTTAAAGACTGGTGCAGATCGGAATCTTCCACAGATAATACAGGCCCTGAGGCAGGTTGCAGAGGAACTTCCTGAGGTGATTAGAAGGTGGAATCCACAGATCTTGGAACTCGGCATTAGCTCTTCTGTAGCAGATTCGCATTGAGGTTATTCTAATTAGTTTTCTGATCAGAATTCACAAAAGAATACTAGCTGTGCACAGACAGATCAGGTCATTGGTATATAGGTGCATAATTATTCATTGGTTACTTTCTGTTGAACTTGGAACTCATTGTTGATTGGCTGAATTTCACTACATGTATAAAGGAACACTGACATTGTTGCTGAATGAACAGTGATATGGCTGTTGTTAAATGGGCAATGATAATTAGTGTGGATCATATAATACTGAATTATTGAATGAGTTGTCGGTTTCACCATTGAATGAGCAAAATAAATTTCCTTGGAAACCCTTGATACCTGAAACCCTAGGTCAAAAATTGCCCAAGGATTCTACAATGTATAAGGTTATGATTGAAACTTGTGAACTGCTGAGTGAGGCACTTGACACCCCATTTCAATTGGTTTTTGCATTATTTGGTGACTAATTTCTTGTCTCTTTAACCTTCTTCTGACAGAGTTAGCACCCTTTGATTTGGTTGCAACTTGTAACAAGCTACATTGTATAATAGGAGTTCATTTGGATGCAAAACATGCACAAAATCAATCCATAATACATATAAATTGATTCAACATCCAGTGCTTAGCTTGGAGTTCAATCAAAAGTGAATCATCCAATTCAGCAAAACTAATTTTAGCTGATTTATTGGAGATGTTGTCACCAAGGAAAATAAAATGCTTAGTCAGCAATGACAAGCTTCTGAATAATGGATACTGCTGCTACAAATTCAAGGAAAGAGAAAACCACCAAATAGACCCAATGTTAAGCACCAACTATCCGTTCATCCTAAGCCCATTTTTATGAATTTCAGGACAAATACTTTTGTACATTGAACACCCCTTGCACATACATGTATAAATTTATGATTGAAAGTTGAAACTTGTCAATTGCTCAGTGAGGCCCTTGACACCCCAATTAAGGTCAACTGACATGTGCATTCTTTGGTGACCAATTTCTTGCCTCTTTAACCTTTTTCTGACCTACACAACATACCTTGGTTGGGTTGGAAGTTGTAACAAGCTACGTAGTATAACAGGAGATCATTTGCATTGAAAAACAAGGGACAAAATCAATCCGTAATACATATAAATTGATTCAACGTCCAGTGCTTAGCTTGAAGTTCAACAAAATATGAACCATCCAATTCAGCAAAACTAGTTTTAGCTACTTTACTATTGACGTTGTAACCAACAAAAATAAAATGCCTAGTCAAAATGACAAGCTTCTGAATGATGGATGCTGCTTCTAGAAATTCAAAGAAAGAGAAAACCGTCAAATACACTCAATGCTAAGAACCAACTATCCATTCAACATAAGCCTATTTTTATGAATTTCAAGGCACATGCCTTTGTAGATTAAACACCCCTCGCACATAAATGTATAAAAGGATGCAATATTTACTGTTAACCTTTAGATTCCTGCAAAACAAAAGCCTAGAGCTACAAGAAAAAAGACTGCTTTGCATGTACAATATTCTAATTTCTTTATAAGATGCAACAACAAAAATTGCTCTGTACCAACTTGAAAGCAAAGGGCTAGTCACTATCTGCACTTTGTCAAAGATTCTACCAAAACAGCCAGTCATAAATATAAGTATCAGCATAGCTAAAAAGTCTTGAAATATTGTGAGCAAGTAGGTTTAGTTACCTGCCATGGTTGTTGAGTAAAGGAAGCCACGAACCCTCTGTTAAATACAAAGATAATAACACAGTTTTGTTAACTATATTTCTAATGATGTTTAAGTGTGAAATTACCAAAATAAAGTTTTAATAGGAAATTACCAAAAAACTTTCCCCAACAAACAAATGAAATGGCTCCATATTGAGAAAAACCGATAAAAACAATGTAAAAATTGCCTTGAAATATTCTTAAGAATATTAACATTTTTAGATTGATTTCGAGTGATGTTCAAATTTCAATGTACTTTCCCATATACATACACACATACCTATATGTGTGTGTGTATGTACATGCATACATACATATACATACATGTCTGTATATGTGTGTGTGTGTGTGTCTGCCAACATATACGTTCAATACAATATAACATTCCTACATTACTATAAAGAATATGAGATCATGTGAACAGTTCACAATTTATCCTGATTGGATAATCCTTGGTGACTAGATTCAGAGGATGAAATTTTTATGATTCCAATAACAGAGCAATGGGATAAAACATCTCATCAAAAGGCATACTGCCACTTGCTCACATCTAGCGCAGAGGCATCATCAGGTACAGTGTAAGTTGATGAATTTCGCATAGATGCTGTCATCTGCTCTATTTCTTCTGTTGTATATGCTGCAATGCAATATCCAACAAGTCGAAAGTCAAAAACTGTACTTGGTACATAAATTATCTTTTCCAAATTAAGAATAACTTCAATAAGTCCAAACAATGCTACTTCTTCAACAAAATATATGAATGGATCTTTCTATCCACAGACAATGATTTTTGCCTCGAAACTTTTATTCTTATCAGAAGAATATGTATACAAAAAAGCAGTAAGGCATCCTGGCTATGACACACAAAAATATTGAATGCTAGTTTATTACAATTTGCTCATTATCTAAAGGATCAACCTCTCTTTTGGTTTCTATCAAATCTATTAGAATATTTCATACAGATATGACTTTTCAACAATAGAAAAGTCAAAAAGTACACGCACAGGAGTTGAAAAGTTATACACATGCAAGGAAAGCTATAAAAACTATTTTAAGACTGGGCAATCTATTTTGCGAAAAGCTGAAGATTATCTTATCTTCAGCAACCAGTTTTGTATTGTAGACTGAAATATATGGTATTGTGCAATGCAAAGAAATGCAAATGATTCAAAATCATCCTTTAATCATATGCCTTGTGTGCTCTGACAAATCTAAGAGGGCATCAAAGCCATCGTCAAGTTTGTCAACTTTTAAGGAAGAAAGCTGAGTTTCAAAGGGGAAGAGTGCCACTAGATGAACACCAGACCTGCTGAGAACCATGGCATATAACGATTTTGCCAAGTACAGATAAGTTTCTGAGTGTAACAACTGATTTTCTGCAAATAGCAACTGACTTGCTGATTGCATTATACAGGTTTTCACATGCAATTGTTATGCTGTACATGTCAGTTTTTATGCTTTGAGGACTGCAATGTAACTTTCGAGGCCTGTTTCACCCTGCGTCTTTCAAATCATCCTAGTCAACCTTATTTGTGGCCAGGGATCAACTTCTTGAAATGCACATATGATCTCCAACAAGGCCATCTGAATATTTAGCAATGATCTAATTCAGATACCCAACCTAGAAATGTTATTCCAAGCAGTTGAATTTGACGACCTGAACTATGTATAACATGTCAGTAGAAAAAACCCAATTTTTCCAGGGCAACATTGTGCAAAAATTGGGTCAGCTGGGCCAAAAAGACCCAAAATTGGGGGTTGCACTCACAACCCCTCACATTTGGGAGCCCCTGGAAAAATCTATAAATAGAGGGGAGATGAAATCAAATGATCATCATCGAATTAGATCTAATACATCTGTTTTCTTGAGTTGTGACTGAAGGTTTTAAGACCCCATTTATCCTACTAATTTCGGTGGTGAAAGATTCCACCCTAGTTAGTAAACCTATTTTATTGTTTCTATTCTGTTCTGGCAAGCCGGGAAATTTATCTATCTGAAGAATAACAAAGTATTGGTGGAGAACCTGAGACAAGGCATCCGAATTCCTCCTGAAGCTAGACGAGTCACAAGTTGATCTGAGGCAAAACAGAGGCCAAATCATGGAGCAGATTGAAGCATTGAGGCCAAATACCTGTGAGATCATCCTGTGGCAGAGAAGAACCATCTGAAGTAGGCTGAAATACCTCCTGAGGTTGAACGTCATCATCTAAACAGCTTCTGAGGCCGAAATTGTGCAAGATTATCCTGGGACAGATCCAATGGTAGTCTTCCTGTAGCCGTCCAAAGTCTTCTGAGTATAAAAGAGGTCTGTCAAGCAAGTCTGAGCCCTCCCTGAGGCGAGTCGGAGGTCTGTAGCAGGCCCGAAATTCCTGAGGCAAATACAGTAACTCTGAGGCAGATTTTCAGACGAGTTTCTGAGCAGATTAAGGACAGACCAGAATTTGATCATCCACTCGGGCACCTTGCTATCTCCCTGAGGTAACTCGGCTTCCATTTCTGAGTTTCAGTGGCTCTTGGGCAGTTCCTGTAGCAGAATAAGGGCTTCGTCCTGAGGCTAGTCAGGCAGTTTCTCTGGTCAGGACCGCACAACAGTATAGTGTAGCTCAGATAATTTGATAAGGTCCAATTGCTTAATAATCAAGCTCCATTGAATTTGGACTTATACGAGAACTGTTTGGAATTGTACTGGAACTGGTTGAAATTATATTGGGCTGTTGAATTTGGACTATACTAGTACTGTTGAATTTGATGAATAATTAAACTATAGCATTGCATTGAATGGTTTATCATGTTGTTGAAAGAGCAGTACTGGAAGAGCTTTGTGTCATTTTCTGAACAGAAAAAGAATTTTGTTGAAAACTTAGTTGCTTAAGGAACCCTAAGGCAAAAAATTTCCCTAGGATATCGCAGTGGTATCAGAGCAAAAGCATCCGGTCAGCTTGTGAGTGCGTAAGACTTGTATGCTTCCAGAATATGCGAGCAACGTCACAGTAAGAAGAAAGTGGAACACCCATCATCCAGCCATGGGAGATAGAACATGGAAGGAGAACAGGATCCTGGTGTCCTACTAAATGCAATACTCCAGGGACAGCAGCAAATAACCAATGAGCTAATGGCAAGGACGACAGCAGATGGCTCAGGTTATTGTCCCAAGCCTTAAACAATCTTGGTAACAGTAGATTGAACACTAGTAATAGGGCGGGTACTGAAAGAAGCGGTAACCATAATCCTGGCTCCTCCAATGCTGTTACTCAAACAAACAACAGGTCAACCAGTGTTAGGAGTCATTGACCCTTACTTCCTCATTTTTTAAACAGTCAGACAACAGCGACCCAAGGAGCAGCAAAGCCAAATGGTCATTTTGATGATTACTTTCAAGTTTCGGGAGTATGCAGCACTAGAAGAGAATACTCAGGTAGCCATAACTTTCCAAGAATACAGCAACATCAAATACAGAAATAGACCCAGAGGGGCAGCCTAATTCTGATCTAATGCGCAAGGTAAGTAAACTATCCCTCCCTTCTTTTGCTGGATCATCTAAATGTTCAGCAAGAGTTTGGGTGCAAAAATTGTACACCTACTTCAGACTGAATCCTATGTTAGAAACAGATGCAAAGATTGATAGATTTGATTGAAAGAACCCAGATATACACTTCAGAACGCTCGCACAACTCAAACAGGCTGGATCACGCAAAGAATACATCACAGAAATCGAATGAACTACTGTCATGGTGACGAACATATTTGAAGAAAGACTAGGCATTCTCTTCCCGGAAGGATTATCCAAAGTTCAAACCCTTACAAGGTTGGGTTAAAGCATTCAATCCCGCAATTCTACAAGACGCCATCAAGAAGACTCGTTATTTGGGGAATGCATCAACCAAATCTAAGGTTCTGTCCAAGCCCTTCATCCCTCAGAAAGATAAGGCAAAGAAACTCTTTCAACTGGATTGGCCCAAGAGGGACAGATTGGATGATGAAACCCAAAGCGAACTAAGGCAGAAGAAGATTTGTTTGGAGCCAGGACATCAATGTCTAGGAAAAGGAAAAATCCACTACATTTTAGTAGTCTTCGATGATGAGAACGAAGAAGAAGAGCCCACCCCAAATGATGAGCCTAGCAGCCCAAAGAAAGAACAACACCATGAAGAAGCTGAGGAGGAAATAACTCGGAAAGAAAAGAAACCTCAACCGCAAGTTAAGATTGCTTCCCTATCAAGAACCCCTAGGTATTACACTTTTAGGACCAGGGGAGTTTATCAAGGGACAACGCATCACAGCTTTGGTTGATGGAGGAGCCACACACAACTTCAGTGATGCAGCATTAGTAGCAAATAGCGGACATCCCACAAAAAAAATCGAAGGTCTTGATGTGATAGTAGTGGATGGTTACAGCTTGGATTGCACTCGAGTAATTCGAGGTTTGAGTGTAGCACTTGGTAATTACACTTTCACTAGTAATTTTTATGTAATAGATCTTGCAGATATCAATGTAGTGTTGGGAGTTCAATGGTTATACTAACTAGGAAAGTTCACTATGGACTACCAAGCAATCATGATGGAATTTAAAGCACCCAATAGCAGTAAAGTTGTATTGAGAGGCATGGCCAATGGCAACCCTCAAGTTGTTTCTGCCAGAAGAATGGAGGTCGTAGTTAGGCATGGAGACATAGTGTGCGCTGCAGAGTGCAGGATCACCAGCTGGAAGACACCCAACAATAGCGGGTCGCAGTACAATGCATACATTCAACAAGTACTGAGCAAGCATGGTCAAGTATTTGATGATATTCCCCCAAGATTACCTCCTAAAAGAGGATTTGAACAAACTATAGAGTTGGTAGAAGGGGCCAAGCCCATAATCACCACACCATATCAGCACCCAAAGAAAATTAAGGACGGGATAGAGAAGGCAATCCAAGAATTGCTAGCTATGGGACACATCAGACCCAGCTCAAGTCCATTCGCCTCTTCGATGGTTCTAGTTAAAAAGAAGGATGGAATGTGGAGGATGTGTATTGACTACCGGGCACTCAACAAAAGGACCATCAAAAACAAGTACCTTATTCCCAGGATTGATGAATTACTAGATGAACTGCATGTAGTATATTTTTCCAAGATTGATCTACGATCAAGATATCATCAAATTTTGGTTCGAGAGCAAGATGTGTTGAAAACAAGGGTACCAAGGAGGTGTTTCCTAGGCATTTCTCATTTTGGCCTAGGGAGACACATTAATCACCTTTCGTCTAAGTGACAATGTGAGTTTAAATTTTAATTAATGTCAAGGGGCTAACGTACTTTTTATGTGGAGATGTATTAGGTACTTTAAATTATTAAAGTCACGTGTGCTTTAAAAATCGCTTTATGTGAAAAAATACTAAGTACAGTTTATATTATTAAAGTGACTTTTATATTCTAAAAATGACTTTATGAGAAAAAAAAGTGACCATGGTACTAAGACATTAAAAAGTACTAGGGAGGCTCATTAATGGAAGGGGGGGCACATTAAAAAGGGGGTCAAGAGAAAATGATATCCACCCTTTATCTAATGAGCTGCCATTAGATCTAAGGGTTAGGGTTCTCAGCTTATTGAGAAAACAAGGGAGAAAAAAGGAAGATTGAGCTCGTTATTCTCATGAGAGCTATTGAGGAGAGGAGAAAGGAGAAGGGAGGAGGATAACTTTGAGAAATTGTACTACGGCAGAGAGAGCAAGGACTTTGAAGAATATGCAAATGCAGTCAAATTCCACTTTGAACTACTCATTTGAACTCTGGACAATAGGGTATCACCCCTATCTGTTACCCATAGGGTTGGAGTAGTAGCTCATCCTATCTTGGTCTTTAAAGAGTATACCCCGGTTGGCATCATACCCACAAGCTAGGCTTGTTGGGATTATCCCTCCCCGTTTGACTAATGGGTGAGGAGGCTTGGGGGCGTGAGATCCTTACCTTTGGTAAGTCGGGTATCTCGCCCAAGCTAGGATTATGATGCAGGTGTTCTATCACATGACTCTTAAGGTTCATTGTTGGGAAGATTGATAGGCAATAGGATGGGTTGGGTAGTAGCTCACCTACATCACCTATTGCTCGATATGGGTTGAGTAGTAGCTCCCCCCCATGATATTTTCGGGTAGTAGCCCGATGAGCAAATAGGGTTGAGCATATTTGTACACATGATGACAAGATGACACATTGATCAATGGACGGGTTTTACAGGTGAAATTCTCCCTAGTTGAAAGAGAGTGTTAAAAATATGCAACTGCGGTCAAATTCCACTTTGGACTACTCATTTGATGGACATGATGATGCCATTGAATTCCTATTTTCGAGAGGACCAAAATCAACCTAAATATCATCTTGTTCGAACAAGCAGAAGTTGGATTTTGATTTTGTCCACCCACTCATGGATACTGAATCAGGTCGACTTCACTCTCATGCAGGTCGTCCTCAGCATCTAATGGACATTGTTGAACACCCTTAGAAGCCTATAAATACAAGTGACCTAGAAGCTCATTTGGACATCACAACATCAAGCATCTTCTTCTCTTCTATCTAATTTAGTTTGGCACATTGGCGAATGAAAAGGTTGTACAGAGGTCCGAAGTCTCAAATCCAAAGCTCGCACAAAATTAGGGTTTTTGTTCCGTACGTTGGCATAGAACTAGGAAATTTTGTCCCCTGGACGCACGCATGCTATGGTCAAGACAGCATCCAAGAAGCTATAGATGCACGCACGCTAACCTGAAGGGAGCATCTAGGGGTGTGACTACAGTTGACCATCATCTGAAGTTTTCTGAAGTTGTTTGAAGTCTAAATCAAGTTGTCTTTGATATATTCTGCCACTGTAAACTGGCTTCTGAAGTTGTTGGGTTATATTACTGATCATATTGTATTGGGCTCATTATACTCTCTACTGAACGTTTTATGGCAATCTAATAAAAGAAGAATTTCAAAGGGTTTTCCCCCTAGTGGGGTTTTCCCCTGGTCTTTGACCAAATTTGGTGTCTCTTGTTGATGCGTTGATTGTCTTCTTTGTCATTGCATATATTGTTCTATCTTCAATTACTGTTGATGAATGGAAAGACTAATTGTAATTTAAAATATTGCTAAGTGAAGTTTGGAATTGGGCTAAAGTAATTGATACGGCATAGAACAATCTGAAAAATTAACATGGTATCGGAGCTAAGGTGAAGGACAAGCCCAAAAGGAGACAAGCCTTGAAGCACTCATCTTTGGAAAGTTGAAAGAACCGATCTAGTCAAAGTCAAGATGATTTCCTACTTCAAGAGTGATGAAAAGTTGGGTGACTCATCTAATTTTGCTGCATGGAAAGTTAGGTTGGAGATCATAGCTGATAACAATGATGTTTTGGACTTCATTCAAGGAAAGGTACCTAAGCCTCTAGAGAATGCATCCGTTGTTGTCAAGAACAAGCACAAGAAAGGTGATTTGAAAGCAAAACAAATTATAGCCAATGGTTTACAAGATAATCTACTTGCATATGTTGGGAACTTGAGAAGGTCTAAAGACATGTACGATAAGGTAGTCGGCATGTATGAGGTCATCAATTTGAATGAAATCCTCACCTTGAAAGATCAACTCAAAGACACCAAGATGAACAAAGGAGAGTCTATAGTATATACGATCCTACATAATGAGGATCTCTCGTATTAGAGATCAATTGCTAAGAGTTGGAGAATTTGTGCCTGACAGGGAACTAGTGTTCATGACTATAAGAGGTCTCCCTCCTATTTGGGAAACATTCATCACTACTATAAGCAACACAAATGTCCTCCCTTCATTTGATGAAATTGTTGGAAAGCTCACTCAAGAAGAGTCAAGGATGATAGGAAGAGGAAGGATTCAAAAGCATGAAGAAGAAGAACCTGTTGCATACATTGCTCATGACAAGAAGAAGAAGAAAGGGAAAGGAGGTCCATCAAATTCAAGAAAGCCTCCTCCTCAAAATTCTAGTGGAAGAAAAGAGTATGTGAACATTGAATGCTACAATTGTCATAAGAAAGGGCACTATGCTTGAGATTGTCCCAAGAAGAACAATGGACCACATTATAATACTAGAAGCAACAACAACACGTTCAATGATCAAAGAAGGAGAGATAACCGAAGGAATGACCGCAATGGAAGTAATGATAGAAGAAGAAAAGATGCTCCAAGTGACCATGAAGAAGATCGTTGTCCACAAAAGAAGTCAAAATTCTCCAGGTATGAAAGTAATGTTGCAAATCAATCTAAATATATTCTTATTTCCGCTCTTACTAGTTCATCTCCTCTGGATTCGTGGGATAGTTTGTTGGTTGATAGTGGGGCCACTCATCACTTCTCTAGTTACAAGGAAGTTCTCTCTAACTTGGTAGAGAGGGGGTCAAATTTGAAAATCATTCTTGGAGACAACTCCACTCATCCCGTTAAAGGTTTTGGATCCATCAAATTTCATTTGAATTTTCGGATCTATTGTACTACATGATGTAATGTATGTGCCTGGGTTAAAGAAGAATTTGGTAGCAATATCCGCTTTGGAAGACAAAGGGATGAGGGTTGCTTTCATCAAAGGAAAGGTTCTTACTTGGTCTGTTGGAATACTTATGAGACATGCATTCACTTTGGGAACAAGATATGAAGGACTCTACAAGGTCACTGGAAGACCAATACTAGCATTGGTTCATAATACAAATCTTCTAAGCGAATTATGGCACCGAAGGTTGGCTCATCTTCATTATGATGCTCTTCCTAAATTGGAGAACTTGGTCTCAAGGATTCCTAAGGTTCAAGCTCAACATGATGGAGTATGTCCGGGAAGTGCTAGTGGAAAAATGACAAGGGGACCATTCCCCTCTAGTGAAAACAAGACCACTGATATCTTCCATCTCATTCATTCCAACATATGTGGATCGATGCCCATGCACTCTATTAGTGGATATCTCTACTACATCACATTCATTGATGACTTTTCAAGAAAGACATGGATATACTATTTGAAGCATAAGGATGAAGCCTTCAAAACATTTAAGGAGTTCAAAGCATTGGTTGAAAATCAAACAGGGAAGAAGATCAAAATAGTCAAGTCCAATAATGGTGGAGAATACATGTCAAATGAATTCATTGACTTTTGCAAAAAGGAAGGTGTCAAGAAGGAAACAATTGTGCCATATACTCTCGAACAAAATGGTCAAGCTGAAAGGAAGATCGGGTCTATAGTAGAAGCCACTCGAGTGATGCTTCATGATCAAAAGTTGGCTAAATTTCTTTGGGTCGAAGCTTCACATGATGTCGTATATGTTCAAAACAGGGTGCCTCATCAAGCTTTGGAAAACAAGACTCTCGAAGAAGTATTTACAGGTGTGAAGCCCGACATTAGTCATCTTCGTATATTTGGATGTCCTGTATATTTCCATGTGTCGAAGGCCAAAAGGAACAAATTGGAAGCTACAGGGAGAAAAGGTACATTTGTTGGGTATTGTGAATATTCTAAAGCATTTAGAATATATATTCCTAGTCAAAGGAAGGTCGAAATTAGCAGGGATGTTACATTTGATGAAGATGTCGCTCTTAGAAAAGCATGAGACCTTCCTCCGCATCCTCCTCCCGAGAAGAATGGTGATATGGATATCTTGGATGGCTCGTCTTTGCCTGAATCTGAGACTGATATTGTTGATGATTCCCATGGAGCCCATGGATCCCTTAGATTCTCCTCCTAGTAATCCTCCTACTAGGAAGAGACCGCTTTGGCTCCGTGACACTATTCAGGATGCTGATAGTCATGTGTCTATCTGAAGACCGTTTAGAGAAAGGAAGAAGCCATGCAGGTACCAGGGATATGTTGCAACCATGAGCACTATAATTCGAGCCGAACCTTCCACATTTGAAGATGTCGTAAAAGTACAAGTTTGGAAAGATGCTATGGCCAAGGAATATGAATCTATTATGAAGAATGATGTATGGGATGTTGTGTCGAGACCGAAGAGGAAATCTGTGATAACTTCGAAGTGGATATTCAAGATCAAGTATGGAATTGAAGGAAGCGTTGAAAAATACAAGGCGAGATTCATGGCTCGAGGATTCTTGCAGAAAGAGGGAGAAGATTATGATCATATATTTGCACTTGTGACTCGATATACAACCATTCATTCGATAGTTTCCCTTGTCATAGGTAAAGGATGGACCCTTCATCAGATGGATGTAAAGACCGCATTCCTCCATGGCATGCTACAAGAAGACGTATACGTTGAGAAACCATTGGGATTTGAAGTAGAAGATCGAAAGACACACGTTTGTAGATTGAAGAAGACATTGTATGGTTTGAAGCAAGCCCCAAGAGCACAATATGCCCGCATAGACAATTATTTGGTGAAGCTAGGATTCACAAGCAATGCCGATCTTCAAGGTAGTCCAAGGTATGCTGCTGATTTTGGTTTTATATGTTAACGAACTATTCTTGACAAGTAGTGAGCCCTTAATGATCGAGTGTAAGAGGGAGCTATCCTCTAAATTTGAGATGAAGGACCTTCGACTCATGCACTATTTTCTAGGCCTTGAGGTGTGGCAAAGGCCCGGTGAGATTTTCCTTTCACAATGAAAATATGTTGTGAAGTTGTTGGAAAGATTTGGAATGATAGAATGCAAGTCCCTACCCACAACAATGGAAATGAACTTCAAGAAGTTATGTGGAGAAGTTGCAAGGCCCAATTTGACGAATCCATCTGAATATAGACAGTTGATTGAGCTCTGATGTTCCTTGTGAACAACCGTCCGGACATATGCTATGCAGTGAACACGTCGGGTCAATTCATGACCTAGCCTCTCCATGCACATTGGACCGTTGCCAAACACATTTTGAGATATTTGCAAGGGACGATTACACTTGGTCTATGATACTCTGACGAAGATGTTCGACTTCATGGGTACACCGATGCTGACTGGGCAGCAAATGTTATCGACAGGAAAAGTATGTCAGCATGTTGTTTTAGTCTTGGATCTGCCATGATATCTTGGATGACCAGGAAGAAAAAGTTCGTAGCATTGAGTACCGCCGAGGCAGAGTATATTGCCGCTAGCATGGCTAGTTGCAAAGCAGTTTGGTTGAGGAAGCTCTTTGGAGAGCTATTTGAACAGGTCCTACACACTACAGTGATATATTGTGACAACAAGAGCGGGATCCATCTGGCTGAGAATCCCGTGTTTCATGACAAGGCCAAGCACATAAAGATCCGATATCACTTCATTTGTGATATGGTACAGAGGGGAGTTGTTCAACTCCATCACATATCCACAGATGAGAAGATTGCAGATATACGCACCAAGGCTTTGTCGAAAGGGAAGTTCTTGGTCTTCAGAGAGCAACTTGGATTGATGGATGTGACCCCTCCTAATAAGGGGCACCACTGATCGAGGACACTGAGCCATACTCTTCCCCCATGTCTGAACTCCCAGGGTGAGGAATTGAGATAGAGGGCTGCTAGGGTTGAGGGAACATTGGACAATAGGGTATCACCCCTATCTGTTACCCATAGGGTTGGAGTAGTAGCTCATCCTATCTTGGTCTTTAAAGAGTATACCCCAGTTGGCATCATACCCACAAGCTAGGCTTGTTGGGATTATCCCTCCTCATCTGACTAACGAGTGAGGAGGCTTGGGGGTGTGAGATGCTTACCTTTGGTAAGTCGGGTATCTCGCCCAAGCTAGGATTATGATGCAGGTGTTCTATCACATGACTCTTAAGGTTCATTGTTGGGAAGATCGATAGGCAATAGGATGGGTTGAGTAGTAGCTCACATACATCACCTATTGCTTGATATCGGTTGAGTAGTAGCTACCCCCATGATATTTTCGGGTAGTAGCCCGATGAGCAGATAGGGTTGAGCATATTTGTACACATGATGACAGGATGACACATTGATCAATGGACGGGTTTTGCAGGTGGAATTCTCCCTAGTTGAAAGAGAGTGTTAAAAATATGCAACTGCAGTCAAATTCCACTTTGGACTACTCATTTGATGGAGATGATGATGCCATTGAATTCCTATTTTTGAGAGGACCAAAATCAACCTAAAGATCATCTCGTTCGAACAAGCAGAAATTGGGTTTTGATTTTGTCCACCCACTCATGGATATGGAATTAGGTCAGGTTCACTCTCATGCAGGTCGGCCTTAGCATCCAATGGACATTGTTGAACACCCCTAGAAGCCTATAAATACAAGTGACCTAGAAGCTCATTTGGACATCACAACATCGAGCATCTTCTCGTTCGAACAAGCAGAAGTTAGGTTTTGATTTTGTCCACCCACTCATGGATACGGAATCAAGTCGGCTTCACTCTCACGCAGGTCAGCCTCAGCATCCAATGGACATTGTTGAACACCCCTAGAAGCCTATAAATACAAGTGACCTAGAAGCTCATTTGGACATCACAACATCAAACATCTTCTTCTCTTCTATCTGATTTGGTTTGGCACATTGGCGAAGAAAAAGGTCGTATGGAGGTCCGAAGTCTCAGATCCGAAGCTCGCACAAAATTACGGTTTATGTTCCGAACATTGGCACAGAACTAGGAAATTCTGTCCCTGGATGCACACATGTTATGGTCAAGACAGCATCCAGGAAGTTATAGACGCACGCACGCTAACTTGAAGGGAGCGTCCAGGAGTTTGACTATAGTTGACCATCATCCGAAGTTTTCTGAAGTTGTCTGAAGTCTGAATCAAGTTGTCTCTGATATATTCTACCACTGTAAACTAGCTTCTGAAGTAGTTGGGTTATATTACTGCTCATATTGTATTGGGCTCATTACACTCTCTACTGAACTTTTTATGGCAATCTAATAAAAGAAGAGTTTCAAACGGTTTTTCTCTGGTCTTTGACCAAATCTGGTGTCTCGTGTTGATGTGTTGATTGTCTTCTTTGTCATTGCATATATTGTTCTATCTTCAATTATTGTTGATGAATGGAAAGACTAATTGTAATTTGAAATATTGCTAATTAAAGTTTGGAATTGGGCAAAAGTAATTGATACAGCATAGAACAATCTGAAAATTTAATACTACAGTGGTCCAAATCTCTAGAAGGTCAAGTTCAAGCCTGTGTGGGAGTTCGAATCTCAAGGAGGAATTCAGAGAAATTATTTATAGCTTGTTTTGGGCATGCTTCAGGTCTGAAGTCAGTTTGTATCAGCATTCAGGCAGCGCAGAAATCTTCCTTCACTCAGCCTCTCGAATCCCAAGATTTTCAAGCCAGCTTAGCGAAAATCTCGGGCTTGTGTTCCTATGTATACTCGGCAAAAAAACTCGAGCCTATGGAGCAAAAAACTCGGGCTTGCTCTTTCTAAGTTGGAGTAGCTTGTTTTAAGGCACATTTCTATGAGGAAACTAGGGTTCTTAAGGCTGAGAAAGTGATTAATCTATGGGTCCATTACTATTAGAAAAATTGATTAGGACAGCATTTTAAATTCATCTTTTCCATTACATGGCATTTACTTGTGACATTATATTCTTCTTCTTATATTTATGCTTATGTTTTTATAATCAAATAAATGCCAAACATAAAGATCACAACAATAAAGAGAGAGACACTAGAAATAGGCTCCAAGCTAGGGCAAAACCCCTCGAAGGGGGAAAACCCTAAAGAACTTTCTTTTCTTATAGAATAAGCATAAGGAGACTTTCAAGACCCAAAAACAAGACCCTTAGCTTCCTCCACGACACAAGATAACCTACCAGATAACCTAAGAGATCTACAAGAGCAACGATATAGGAATTCTCCATGAAAATTGTCTCTTAGTCATCTTGGACCTGAGGTAACCCTAGGTCCCTTCATATGACAAATCTGTCCACCTTCGCATGTCTTAAAGATCCTCTTTTATACCTTCACTCCTTCAAACTACAAACCACAAACTCAGATATGCAAACTTCTTATCTACCCTAATGGAGAGCAAAGTCATCCCTTTTTATAGCCTTTTGTGTGGCTCTTCAAGCTTACTTAAGGCCGACTTTATTAGCTAGTTGGCTTGATCCGTTTTGGAGTATCTAGATTCTAGACTATTCTAGAATACAAAATAATGTTTCTTTCTTTGATACATGTGCCCATAAGGGTCTTTTACAATGTAACAATGAACTTTGACTCATGACTGTTAATTTGGCAGCTCAGTGACGAATTCCAACTGTTGCATTGAATTCCTCTTTTCAAGAGGACCAAAATTGACTTTGAAGCACTTAATTCAGATAAGGAAAAGTGGATTTTTGAGGTCAAACCCACAAATACAAAATTGTTAAGGTCGGCCTTGGGTCAAATGACACATCTCAAGGATAAGATGGCACCCCTCAAGTTGCATATAAATACAAGTTGAGTCCTCCTCATTTGGCACCTCATCAACTCACAACATATCTTCTCTCTCCTCATTCTATTGGTTCGTACAGCTCAAAATTGTAGGGTATCTCTCACACATGCGAAGGACAAAAGTCATTTTTTGATTGGGCCGAATTGCAGGACTGTTTCTGAGCATTGACCAACGTTGACCAAGGACTGTTTGATCATCTTTGGCTGTGTTTTTGGGTGGAATATCTTTGTTTCTCTAGGCCGTTTTAGAGGGCACAAATATCGAGGAAATATGGGCAGGTTGACTGGCGACGCACGTTGACTAAAGGGCTAACCGCAAGTTTAATAGCAAAACAAGTGCAGCCTTTGACCGAGTTTGACTGGTTGTTTTGGGACTGTTTTGGGCTGACTTTGGCCAGCATTCTAGGCCGCATTTACTATTTCCTTGATTGAGCTCTATTGGAAGGTTGACCATTAACTTTATGAACTGGTTAGGGTTGCCTTCCCTATTGTTGACTATTGTTGATTTAGACAGAGATACAATTGACTTTTGTTAACTCTCTCTCTTGTCTCTAATTTGAAAATCATAATGAAATTTTGACTTGACTCGATATTGGATATTGGTTAGTCAATGTTTGACTTTGACTCTTGGATGTTGTACTCTCTCTATTGAATACTTGAAGAGAATCTAATAGAAGAAGAATTGCAAAGGGTTTTCACCCTTGTGGGGTTTTTTCCCTGGTCATTGACGAAATATTGTGTCTCTTGTCTCTTGGTTGTCTTTCATTGTGCATTGGAATAAGTGTTCTATCTATTATTGCTCTACTGTCATTGGTTAAATTGAAGAGGTGGAATTTGTTAAAATGGATGTTATTGGATATTGTTGAAGTAATAGTTGCAACATAGAACAATTGATGAAAAATTAACAATGACAAACCCTATAAGCATAGAATGGATGCTTTGACCTATTGACCATTGACCCAAGCATGAAACCCATGCTTTATAGGTAATTTTCTTTTACAATTTTCTTTCTTCATCACATGAGTCAAATGATAATTATGAAGACCAAAACTAGTTACATTCTCCAACACTCCCTCTTAACTAGGGAGGTATTCATAATTGCCCATCCAGTATAAGTACAGTACTCCCTTTGAAAAGTTTTCATAAGAAGAGTCAAATTGATAAGCCACCTTGTAAGCATCAACATTATGATCAACCAACATTTTCTCTGAGGCCTAACTAGACAAGCTCTACTTTATTCAAGAGCAGTATGCTTGGAGGCTTTATGTGTGATACGGCACTACCTCTACAAGGCACATACCCCATCTGGATGTCCACAAGGTATGTCCTTTTAGGACTATTCTTATCTTGGATTCTTGGCCCTAAATCCTCAAAAAATATCGGTCCTCTTCGCCCACTCTTATCTTGAATACCTGTCATATCCTCAAAGAGTGTCAGTCTACAAGACTACTTCCTATCTTGGATTCCCAATCCTCAAGGAGTAACAGTGTTAGATGCTTATCCAATCCTCTAGACACCATTCTTTTCTTATGGCCTTCGCTAAGACTTACGGTTGTTAGTTCTAGTCTAGTGCATGACACATAAGAATAAGAACTATCCACCATCACTCCCTCTCAAACAGGGAGGATGTCCTACTCCTATTCAAGGAGACTCCTTTTACTCCCTCTAAAATCTAGAGGAGATTCCACAAGTTTTCTTACTTGTATTTCATTCAGCTCTCAGTTCCTCAAAGCTTGCATTGCTCCCTCTTTCCTTTGCATCTCATTATACCAAGCATGCTTCCTTTCTTGGTATCACAAGTCACAGAGCCATCTTTTCACGACAGGTTCCAGGTCATCCATCTGGCACATCACTTCCATCTTGTCTTCATTCATGAAGGCATTCTATCGAGCCTTCCTAGACTTCAAGTTGATCATAGTTTTCTCACAAAAGTGATCTTCCTTCTCGTAGTATGAACTTTGGCCTTTAAGTTATCTTCTCGCACTGCTACCTTCCAATCCTAAAATAAGCATATCTTGAATTTACAGTTGCCAGGTACCAAACATTGAGCTTTCCCTCAATATTCCATCTACACAGCTAAACTTGCATTAACTGTCATCTTGTATACCTGCAACATCCTTCCAGATAGCAAAACAATATGTTAATCGGATAACCAATAATATATATTAACAACAAACTTACCTTACTATGACGACCTTCTCAACAAGGCATCAACATCTCCACATGAGTCTACCTTTATGCATCAGAGTGCCCATGGATCCAACTTGATTACCAAGTTACCATTTTCTTTTAAAGATCATGGTATGTTGAACATATAAATTCTAATGAGAAAGTCTCAACATTCTATCCTTTTTAGTGTAAGTCAATTACATCTTCTTAGGCATCATAATGACTAACTTTTCTTGCAGGATTTATATGAGTCCTACCCAAAAATTATTTCAAATATACATTCCAATGCTTTCAGACAATCATCTAGATATTAGACCTTAAATGAATAAGCATCTCATTTTTAAAGAGAAATGAATCTCTTTCCTTATGAGACTGCAACCTAACGAACTACAATCCATCATCCTCTAAGAGAATTGTCACGATGCTTCTTCAAGAACCTTCAAGGTGATGGTTCTTTATAGGATCTTAAGGATCCACCTCAGCAAAATGATTGCCTCTAACATAATGTTAGACAATGAGAGGATGAACCTTATGCAAGTTGATCTCAAAATTTAAAAGACTAGATGATTCTTATAAAGCAATCCAACTAAGTAGACTTTAAATATGCCACTAGCGCATGATGCCATACTAAATCAAGAAATACAATGATGCATGCTTACTCTGTTAATGAACTTGATAGCATCAATATTTCTACAGTCCTTACAGTTCCCTCCTTTCATCATGCTCACCAAAGCATAAGGGCTAATTTGCTTCTCATTTTGCTTCCTTCATTTTGTACCTGCATTATTCATTGACAAGTACAGCCAAGCAGAATAAACAATAACAAGAGCATGAAAACAGTGATGTCAATCTAGGGTTTTCATGGAATCTTAGAGGATGAATTCCTAGGGTTTTCAAATACAAACCCTAAACAGCTCAAGAAACTTGATGTCATATCCTAGATTACATCCAATTCCACCTTTCTACCATATACCCTAGATTACTTGCAAACCCTAGAAGACACAAGCTAGGGTTTCTATGAGGGAACAAATAGATTAGAGATTAGGGTTTCCACAAGACTAGGGTTTCCAAGTACCAACTAGGGTTTATAATCCCTGGATACCAACAACTTTCAACAAGATGAAGACTACAAACCCTAAAATCAAAACATGCAACAAAACCCTAATATATTTTATGCATAAAACAAATATACATACCTTATAAACAAGGACTACATACCTTTGTCATTCATGATTACTAGAAGTTGCTAGCAAACCTTCTTCAAGATTTCAAAAATGTTGTCATCTCTACTTGTTGTCACGATCTTCCTACTGCTTTCAAGTCAAGATCTGAATAGTATGGTTCAAACTAGACTTTCGTTGCAACTCCTTGCTCCAAGCAATACTTGAAGAGATCCTTCCGGCAACCCAAGATAAGATGACTAGATGTTACTTCTTTTGCAGCATTGCTTCACATAGGTACCTCTGTAATTGTTACTTCTAAAGAATTTCCTGTGATTGTGACCCTCAAAGTCGGGTTTCTTATAGCCACAATAAAATGCTTCTCCAAAAGATACGAGCTTATCTCTTTTTCAAAATGCCACATTGTATTAAACTGTAGGGTTTCTTTTAGCTTCGATAATTTCTTGAAGAGGACTTCAGTCTTTCAAATCCAGTGGATCTGGCAACAAATCCAACCTCAGCCCTCATTGTAATGACTTTCCAGAACAGACCCAGGATGCTCATTTTAATTTTGGTCTTTCATCCTCTTGTCTTAAAAGAATCTTCTTCATTGGCTAGAGGGTTTCTTCTAGACTACTGAAGATTTTCATTCGAACTTCTGCATAGGGTTTCTTACATTTATATGCTTTTAGAACAAGCCCACAAGTCTGTCTAGTTTCTTCTACTAGATACTTCTTCTTGTTGGCTAGAATGACTATTTCTAGTCTACTGAAATTCAATTCGTCCGCTCAAGTCTTGACTTTTTCTTTGCAAGGCCTTCGTCCTTCCATACGGGACCCTCTACCTAAATTAGACCTCTTTTCCTGCCCTTCAAACCTCTGGAAAAATGATGATAAGGTTGTCTAGGGTGAACTGTTTTGTCCTTTTCAAGACCCTTGGTCGCATGTACATGACTGCTTCACTTCTAAAGTCTTAGCCTATCTTTATCCAGAGAACAAAGCCCTGCGGTGTTGAATAGACTTCCAATATGCCTCAGAGATATGCCAAAAAGTGCCTCCATTTATTTTCCAGCCTTCAGTTAGGCTTCTCAATATCCCTTCTAGCCATTATATTGTTGAAGTTTCTAACTCTACTTAGTTAGAAACCCTCCATGCACTTTATCTGATTTATTCCTACCTACTTGTTCTGTTATTTAACAAGTTATTTACAATGTAAATACTGAAAATAAACACTAGTGCATGCTCAACATATTACAGATCAATGACTGAAAGAAACAGAAACAATCACACCATATGACACCATTATTTTTGGACCAATGTCCCCGGAAAAACCCAATCTGGGAAAACCGGTGCAGCTATCTGAGGGTTTTCTTATTAAGCAATATCAGAGTACAATCTGGGTGTCGAAACTGGCCTACCCAACAGAGAATTTCCTTGGCAGTAATACCTCTCAGTTTGAGACAAATCTCCTGGCTGAAACCCTAGGTAATCCTTCCGGCAGCTCCTCAGCTCCAATCTGCCCCAGAAACCCCAGCGTCTGCCCTTTCTGGACTGCGTCAGCCCCTCTCTGCCCAGCGCTAGCCCTGCGTCACCCTAAATGGGTCTGCGTCAGCCTTAGGAGGCCTTGCGTCAGCGTTCTGGGCCTCTGGCCCTTTGCGTCAGCCTTCTGTCCCTTTGCGTCAGCAACGCTAGCCTCTCTGAGGCTCTGCGCAGCTCCCGGCTGCCTTTGCATGAGCCCTGGCAACTACTGCGTCACTCTCTCTGGCTACTTGCTGCTCTTTCGACGTTATCTCTGCCTCTCTGTCTCTCTGTACTCAATGCCCCTCAGCTGCAACTCCCGATCACTAATTCTCTCTCTCTTAGCTAACCCCGCTCTAGAGAATAGAATCACTGATCACTCTGGTGTATTCTCCAAGTGACCCTCAAGCCCCCTCTTATACTTTTCTCGTTGACATATCAACAGCCGAGATTAAGTCCCTAATCAACAGTGAAGATTAGATCTGGCTTGATCCATTTCTTTTGGACCATTCTAACACAGTTTCATATTAATACACATTAATATTTTATTTTCCCTAAGTTTGACTTAGGGACGTCCATTTAAAAAAATATTTTAAATATCTCCTGGAACTATTTTAGAATCTGCCCAAACCCTTTCTGAGTATTGGAGATCTCATGTGCCCCAACCTCTCCACCAAATTTCGTGGCTAGAGCACATCCGATGCTACCCCAAATCAAAACTCCCTCTTAGTGAGGAATGTGCTCTAGCAATATTCCTCACTGAGTATTACTCTGATCATCCAGCATCCGTCCCTATGTGATGCTAGGCCTGCTGCCCACCATCCTCTGCACCGTTGTATCCTATATCGTTGCCCATGGTTCTGCCACTGCCACTACCGCATCTGTATGACAGCTCCCTTTGCATCTGTGCTATTGTTGGTCCTTTCTCCCAGCACTGCATCTGCATTGCCCCTCCTGTCATCATGTTGCATCGTGTTGCCCACTGTTGCACTGCAACTCAGTCACTGCGAAGTAATTGATCTCCCAACTCTGACCTCCCTGTTGGGCTAGAGACCCTCCTAAAGCTGAAGCTCCCTCTACCGCTAACAAGTGCTCCCTCTCTGACCTGTGCGTTGCTGCAGCAACTCCCTGCATCTCACAGCGTTGCACACCTCTTTGTGCCATCCTGCACTAGTGCAACACTCCTGTGCCTCTCACACTATTGCAGCCTGCTAGCCTCGCGTTGTCTCGGGACTCTTGCACTGTAGCTCTCTCTGCCATTTCATCCGCATCCATCTCTACCCACATCAGCGAGTCCTGCTACTCCTCTTCGGAGCTCCCGTAGCAAGGTCTAATCCAAGAGGCTGGGTACCTCGAGGATCCTGCCCCTCATCGCTTGTAGTCCGTCTGACTACAGCTCGATGTCTCACCACTTCCGCTCAAGTTGTGCGTGTGCACTCATCGCACAATCATCGTCTGTCAAAACTTCCTTCTCTGCCCGTGCAGGCGCTGCCTTAGTCTCGGAAGACTCTCCCTTACTCTTCTTCCTTGGACACTGGGTCGCATAATGACCCAACTCCCCACAGTGGAAGCACTTGATCTTGGAGAAATCCTTCTTCTTCCGCTTTTCCTGCTTTCCCTCAGACGCTAGGGCAACATCTTCCTCCTCCTGCTTGACTTTGATCCCCTTGCTACTGCTACCCGTCTTCGACTGCCGTCTAATCTCTTCTTGGCGAAGAGCAGCCCACATCTCATCCCAAGGTGGAAGTGTCCCTCTGCCTAGTATACTCTGGACAAATGCCTCCCAGTCTTCTGAGACTGCATTCAGGGCCGTCCTCGCCATCAATTCCTGATCCGACGTGGCTTTTATAACAATCAACTGATCTCGTTCAGTCCTCCGAGGAAGGTGTCAATCGGTTCTCCCTTCTTCATCTGATACGACCTCAACTGATTCTCTAGTAACATTCTTCTCTACACAAAAGTTGCTAGTACAATTTCTTGAGGGCCTCCCACATCTCATACGCCGTTTCCTTCTCGGCAATGTGTGGTACTACATGGTCCTTGACCCCGTCAAGGATGATGCTCTTGGCCCTCGCCATTGCCTCCTCGTACTTGTTGTTATCATTGGGATCGACTGGGATAGCTATAACCTTTAAGGCGAAGTTCTTAACACGATTTTTGTCAAGTACGGATAAGATTATGGCCTTCCAGACTGCGAAGTTCGACGCTCCATCCAATCTATCCTGGTCTCTTACTCCATGTAGTGCCATGATGCTCTTCTACTTCCCTCCTGGAAGTTCTATGTTCGACTCCTCCGAGTCTCTACTTCCCGTCTGGAAGTTCTCTTCTGGACTCCCTTTGAGTCCCGATTTCCCTCCTGGAAATCCTTCTGCCGCTGTCGAGATGCCCCCTACTCTAATCATCTTGTGCAACTGCACCCCTGATCCGGGTTCCTCGGGTAGAAACCCTCGGTAGCAACTCCCTCTTCTTGGCCTTGCTCTGTCAGGTATTGTTCTGACTACAGTACCTCACCAACTCCACTCTGCAATATTCCCACAGCCTTCTAAACCCCAGCAACCTGAAGGTGAGAGCTCCTAGGCTCTGCGCAATCTCGGCACTAACAACCCGGCCTCCTCAGCCAATTGCGTCAGCCCTCCCTAGCTTTTACGTGACTTTGCGTGAGGCTCCCTTTGCCTTCCTTAGCCTCTGCGTTGCCTCTTCCTGGCTCACCCTTGATGACGCAAGCACTGCGTCACCCTTCCCTTGTCGCTGCTCCGTTAAAAACAGCTTTTTTCACCTCGGGACAGCTGTTTTCTACTGCTATTGCTCCGCTCAGCTAATGTCCTCAATCCTCCTGTGATCTGCAATCACGCTCTGATACCATGTTGAAGTTTCTAAGTCTATTTAATTAGAAACCCTCCATGCACTTTATCTAATTTATTCCTACCTACTTGTTTCGTTACTTAACAAGTTATTTACAATGTAAACACTGAAAATAAACACTAGTGCATGCTCAACATATTACAGATCAACGACTGAAAGAAACAGAAATAATCACACCATATGACACCATTATTTTTAGACCAATGTCCCCAAAAAAACCCAATGTGGGAAAATTCGTGCAGCGATTTGATGGTTTTCTTATTAAGCAATATCAGACTACAATCTAGGTGTCGAAACTAGCCTACCCAACAGAGAATTTCCTTGGCAGCAATACCTCTCAGTTTGAGACAAATCTCCTGGCTGAAACCCTGGTTAATCCTTCCAACAGCTCCTCAGCTCCAATCTACCCCAGAAACCCCAACGTCTGCCCTTTCTGGACTGCGTCAGCCCCTCTCTGCCCAGCGCTGGCCCTGCGTCACCCTGAATGGGTCTATGTCAGCCTTAGGAGGCCCTGCGTCAGCCTTCTAGCCCTTTGCGTCAGCAACACTGGCCTCTCTGAGGCTCTGCGCAACTCCCAGCTGCCTTTGCGTGAGCCCTGGCAGCGATTGCGTCACTCTCTCTGGCTATTTGCTGCTCTTCCGGCACTATCTCTGCCTCTCTGTCTCTGTACTCAATGCCCCTCAGCTGCAACTCCCGATCACTAATTCTATCTCTCTTAGCAAACCCTGCTCTAGAGAATAGAATCACTGATCACTCTGGTGTATTCTCCAAGTGACCCTCAAGCCCCCTTTTATACTTTTCTCGTTGACATATCAACGGTCGAGATTAAGTCCCTAATCAACGACTAAGATTAGATCTGGCTTGATCC